>JAJJWW010004280.1:69276-90927 GCA_023531295.1 Papaver armeniacum
TCGGAATTTACCTAAGACTATGACTAAAATGTGCAAAATTTTTCTAAAAGTGTGACCATGACCAGTCAACCGACATATATGCCCTAGTCTTTTACGGAAATACCGGATTTTGTCCTCAGATATGTACATATCGACAACATATGTGTACACATCGGGTAAGGATGTGTAGACACCCCTTCATGGATGTGTACATATAGACACCACGATACCCCACCATATTTTAACCGATGTGTGGATATTATATGTAGACATCCAGAATCTAGGCGTAATCAAATGTGGGAAAGCGAAGAAGGTGTTGAGATTGTGAAGGTGTTGGCTTGCTTATGACTTGTAACAGAAAGATGGCGGGCTTGCGGTTGATGCAAGCAGGCTGCGGGTGTTTTGAATACGATTTGTATTAACACTTGGTTTTCTGTCTCGTCCCGAACTTGTGTTGTTCTCCGTTATTCCTTGTTGTTGGAAATAGGGCGGAGAACCTATTTATACAAGTCATTGAGCCTCATTCACGTTTCTCGTGGGAAGTGGAGGTAGTGGAATGATGGAGTAGTGGAGTTGTGTGTCGGTAACACACGACCGGTCTTGCCCACTTTTCTGTTCATCTCTAACCGTCCATGACTTCCTAACACGTTCTTGTGATGGCGCGTTGCACGCCGCACGCCGTGTAAACCGAGACCAATACCCCGATGTAAGTATCCCCGAGTTTGTGACATGATTGATGTACCGGAATGTGGATCATGGATCCACGAGAGATAGCATGTAATCTTTGAATTGAATAAACTGCGTTATTCGGAAAGTCGATACTTGTGAAGTATCGTGTGTATTTTATCTGGTCTTTGCATTATGGTGTGGTAAAGTGATGGGTAATGACTCCTCACTAACCAAATAACTCGACAGGGGTTGTATAACCAAGCTGGTGAAGTCGGACGGATGAGATGATGTTTGAGACACTCATCTGCGGCCGTTGATGAAATTAGAGTTTTTAAAGAGGTGCGCGAGCATCACTCTTGACTTGGTCGAAACTAAGCATGGGAAGGATTTTGAGAGGGCCAGACCATACATGCGTGTTGACGGCATGATGGTGTAGCGCATGTATTCCGTTCCCTCATGAAAGCGCGATCTGGGCCACTCAATTTGACCGGCAAAGAGGAGTGATCGAGATCGATTTTGCGATAAGAGTTTGATACCGCAAGAAGCCGCGCGCCATACTCTCTTCCGGTGCGTTTCCAAGACGACCTAGCTTGGTTGGTCTTGGCGGTTGGTTTTGCGTGAAGATGGTAGGTGATGTTCACGCCCATGTCTCACCGTCCCATGAAAACGTGATCTAAGCCACCCAATTCGTCCGGTGAAGTTGAGTGGTCGAGATCGATTTGCAATTTGGGAGGTGTAACCACGCATGTTTGAGCGGGCGTTTTGGATTGGCCGGGCATGATACGCCTTGGCCGACCCATGAAGAGGTATATGGGCCCACGGTGGTCATGCTTGGTATGACCGGACTGCTTAATCTAATCGTGACCCTCCATTCGTGTAGGAGAAGATGGACGCGCGTGATGGCTTGAACCCTAATTTTGGCTTTCAAAGCCGCGCGACCATGCTATTTCGGGTGGGCCTATCGTGTTGTAACCAACCATGGTTGGTTTTGACCGAGCTTGCCAGTCAAGTGTGTAGGCGGTCACATGGTGATTGTGTCGACATGCTCCGGGCCCTTTGAGTCTACATCTACACCCTCCATCTATACTGCGAAGATGGATGGTTGAGACCGTTTTGCGGCACATGTAATATGCCGCAAACCCTAATTTAGGGTTTCCGCCCACAATGCTTGGTATGGACGGTTTCTTGGCAAGCAAAGGCCAATGGTCGACCATGCGGGGTCGGCCGTGTGTATTCCATACCGCTTGGGGGTGATGGAATTGATCGGGTCGTCAATCATGCTTGTGGAGTTGGATGACTTGCGATCGGATCATATCGGCAAGCTAAGGCCGTGGGTATTCCATACCATGCTTAGGGTGATGGAATTGATCTGTGGTCATCCAATCATGCTTGTGGAGTTGGATGCTGCGATCGGATCATATCCGAGACCCGATCTGATCAAGTCAGGATGCTCAATCGAGCTAGTATAACACACCGAGAGGGCTCAATCGGGCTAGTATAACACAGGAGAGAGGGCTCGGGCTAGTATAACACACCGAGAATCGGCTGTACGGGTATTTCGTACATGGTTTCATTATAGTGTTTGGAGGTTCGTGTTACTGTAAGAGTAACACTCGGTCGTCATGCCACACCGATAATGATTCATTATAGTGCTTGGAGGTTCGTGTTACTCGTAAGAGTAACACTCGGTCGTCATGCCACACCGATAATAAGTACGGAAATACAAGGCTGATATGAAATTCACGAGGAAGGGATTGTTGCTACATGCTCCAACCTGGAGGAATTTCATGTATTCACGAGAATGGGATTGTTGCTACATGCTCCATTCTTGGTGAATTAAGTGAGGAGTATCCGTCACTTATAAACGGCTTTATCTTTTACAAGATGTCGGTGCATGATTTTACGGTTACTTACAAATTTAACCTTAAACGAAAATCCACCATCAACATTAAGTCCCACCGCCTAGCATATAATGGTTACACTATTGTGTGGTAGGCATGAGATGGTGACATATAGAAATGACCAAGCTGGAGTGAATACATATTTAGGATAGTTTCACATTGTCAGGCGTTTCCCTGGAACTGGTTGGTCTTGATTAAGGATGCGAAGGAAGCAGGACTTGATCCGGTGAGTCGCTTTGGTTCCTCTAGTACATGTATGAGCTCGACCGCCCCTTCAGGTGTTTGAGTCAGGGATAGGATTCTTCTTCTACAAAGATTAAGGCGCGGGTGCTTGCACATTGCGATTGAATCGTTGTGTCCGAGATGCTCTTGGGTTCTTGATTAGGGTCCAAAGAAATCCGACTTGGTCGGCGTTGAATCCTCATATATCGGGCGCCATAATCATTAATTTTAGGGTTTCCCCAGCATTTATGCAGGTGAAGAGATTTTTTGATCCGTTTTTACAGTAGAGCTTCCTTGCAAAAACTCTATTTCCCCATCATGTCTAACAACGAGTGGATCATCTTCTTCATACCACCCAGGATCTTCCGTTAAACGTGCACGACTGCGTCCGAGCTTCATGATCAATCCCCCGTTCGTATTCTTCGAGTCAAGAAGATCATTCGGTTTGTCTCTTCCCCTTTTCGAAACATTGTTTATTCTTCATGTGATCGGGTGAATAATCCCTTCATTCTTGCAGAGACACCCTACGGAACATGTGTGACGGTTATTGATGATGATGACTTGACCATTCCTCTTCCTTCAAACTCAAACACACCTACCCCCGTGAATCTCGAAGACGCTGACTGGGTGTCTCATCTTATGAATATCCAGAATGCAGGTCTTTCATTCGATGTTCGCATGAAATGCTTATCCTCCGGCTACCGGGATGTCGGTGGATTCTTGTTGCGGAAGGAGTTTGTGGGTTTGTAAACCAAGTTGTGGAGGAAGTACGGTCATATCGCAACCGGGAATGTGGTCCGACATTGCTCCCTCTGCCTTAGTTACCGCGGTAAACTTCCTTCTTCCCATGATTGCGGAGATGGAGAGTATTTCTATCCATGCAACGTTCTTTGAATCAAATCTCGAAAAGTGGGAGAATATGGTATCTACCTGCGAATCCATGAAGTTCAACGTGGGCTGGTTGCGGCAACGTCTTGATGTCATCAAGGTTGATCGAGTTGGTATCCTCGCAAATGTTGTTCTTTCTAAAGCTATCTTGGAAGAGGAGAAAGCTCGCGCAGAATCGAGAGAAGGTGGAGCAAGGCTGTGCGGGACTTGAAGAAAAGAACGGAGAGATATCAAGCTAGGCTGAGATGATGCTCTCAAGGAATTATAATCTTCTAGATGGCCTCTTCTAAGCTGTACTCCTTATTGTTAATGACGTTTATGTCAAGAGTTTTGAACATCTTTGCGGAATAAATTGCCTTTGGTTTTTGATTGGTGAAACAGGTTTTCCATGGACACATCTCTGAATATAGCTGATGATTCAAACATGTAATGAAAATAAATGCCTGTATTGTTGACACAACAGATAGTGGTCAGGTGTAATATTCCTTGAGCCACTTTCCATTGATGACTGCTTCAAACTTGCCTCCGTCTACCTTAATGATCTTGTAGTAGCCAGAGTCTTGTAAGCCTTGGTATTTGCGTAGGGACCTTCCCATTTTGGTGAGAATTTTGGTGCGAGACATGTCTTGTTGGATGTGTTTGGCTGCTTTCAAAAACCAAATCTCCCACCTTGAAAACGCGTGGTTTCACAATTTTGTTGTATGCCCTGGAAATTCGATTCATGTACACTGAGCGCGTTCTTCGCTTTATTCCTCCTAAAATCCAGTGTCTAACTGCGATTCTAGAGTCGAAGACTTCGGCCTCGTTCAGTGGATCCCGGTTCCTTCGCAATCTGGTGATGGGATTACGATCTCTCGTTGGGAGAATTGCATCCGCTCCGTAGACGAATGAGTACGGCGAAACCCCAATGGAGCTTAAGGTGACGTACGGTATGCCCATAGTGCCATTAGTAGCCGATCATGCCATTCCACAGGATTGTCGTGTATCGATTCGACCGATGATCCGGATCAATGTCTTGTTGGTACTCTCGGCTTGCCCGTTCCCTTGAGGATAGTAGACGGTGGAGAAGACCTATTTAATGCGTACTCCTCATTAACTCCGTGCACACTTGTTGGCGAAGGAGTGCCATTATCGATGATGATATGCTTGGGCACGCCAAAACGACAAATGATGTATTCTTTAATGAAAGGCGCAATTGTTGCTCATGTAGTCCCTCGTAGGGGAATGGCCTCTACCCATTTGGTGAAGTATTCCGTTGCGGTTATGATATACTCATCCGCTTCGATGACGGTGGATTAATCTTCCCGATAATGTCCAGTCCCAGCCAGTAGAATGGCCATGGGCTGCTTATAGAATGCGAGAGGGGTAGAAGGCGCATGAACAAGGTTTCCATGAATTTGGCATGTGTGATGACTTTGAACAAAACGGCTGCATCATCCTCCATGGTCGGCCAATAGTATTTCTCGTGTATTCGGAGAAACATTTCCTCTTCCCTTGATGTTCTCCTTCATGTGTCACGCTTTAGTATGACTGGGATTTCTTCTCGACCCGAGGCACCGTAGCATATCACCTCCGAAACTCTTGCAGTATAAGATCCCTTCATGGAATATGAACCGCTTGGCTCTGCTTCATCTTAATAGCGTCCTTTTGACCAGGAATTATCCCATCACGGAGATAGCTAATGTAGGGTTCTCTCCGGTCCCGGTGCGGTTCACATTAAAAATCTCCAATTGGTGTGGTGGCGTCGGCAATTCGAGCGGGACTTCGGGCGATGCAGATTGAGCCTCCATTTCTCGGCCGTAATAACCTGGACGTTGAAGTCGCCGGTAAGCGTTACCACCAATGATTGTCCACAAATTTCATTGTGAATACGATCCAGTGTAGTTGTGCTTCGTCACTTCCCGGACATCTTGACAGGGAGCCATCGGATTCCGATAATACGACATACCATGAAGCATGAAGAAGTTTTGCGGGGTTTTGAGACCGACCTTTCCTTGGGAGAGTGGTTTGTTGAGCTCTCGAATGATCGGAGTTCGCCAATCGTCGGTCTTGGTGTCTTTGTGTTGCGGTAGCCATGTCGATTCTATGGTTCTCCTTTTCTTGTCAAAGTTTCTTCCGCCCCCTCGAACTTGGTTTGGAAGCCAATGTTGCTAGACAATCGGCGTGTTTGTTGTTCTTTGCGGACAGAGCATGGGTTATGGTTGCATCGGCAAAGTAGTTTAGTAACCTCTGTGCTTCTGATCGGTGCGGGGCTAGTGTTACTTCTTTTAATGCATATACTCCGTTCATCGATTCACCAAGTAACTTGGAGTCACCTCTTATCTCCGGACGTGTGACTCCTGCTTGTTTAGCTATTGAAAGCCCTATGAGGAAAGTCAGATTCTGCGAGTTGTTGGTGCATTCGAAGTCTAACTTGAAGGAATGTGAAAATACTTCTCGGTTGGAGAGACTAACACCATGCCTACTCCTCCAGATGTGCTACTGCTAGGGGTAGCGGAGCCGTCAAAATACAAAAGCCACACTTCTTCTTCCGGAGTAGAGATGTCAGGAATTCTCCAGGGAGTTCTTCATGTAGTCCCGTAGTACCTTCTCAGAAATGCTGCGATGAAATGCATTGCTTGACCCTTGATAGATCTAGGCGATGCGCACGTTATGTCTAGTCTTGACATTTGGAGAAGCCATTTTCCCGTCCTCCCGTCGGACCTTGGCTTTGAAAGCAAAAACTTTGCGGGATCGGATTTAGACACGAGTATCACCCTGTTGGATAGCAGGTAATGCCTAAACTTCGAATGGAATGGATTAAAGCTAAACACGCTTTTTCCGCTTCCGGGATATCGGAGTTCAAACATCCCTCAATATTGGTGAAATAGTATATGGGACGTTCGATTCCCTCGTCGTCTTCCCGAGCGAGTAAAGCCCCTACGGCGGCGTCACTTTGAAGGCGGTGTAGAGGACCAATGGTTTCCCTTGTACGGGAGATTTCATGCCGGTTGGAGATGATATTATTCGTTGGACTTTCCGAAAAGCTTCTGTTGGGTTGCGGTCCAAACAAAGGCTGGCTCCTTTCTTGACAAGGGTGAATGAGGCGGTAAGTTGGGCTAAACCGGGTATGAAACGTCGAATGTAGTTTACCTTGCCCATGAAACTCTGGAGCTCTTTCACAGTTCGGGGAGGCGGCATTGTGAGGATAGCCTGAGTCTTGGACGGGTCTACTTTTATTCCTTCTGCGGTCACTTGGAATCCCAGAAATTTACTTGCATCATGCTCATACATCCTTATTTGATTGTAGCCGCTGTAGCCATCCATAAAGGAAAACATGCCGTGTCCGCTAGTGGCGTCTACTAACATGCCGATGTTAGGCGGGGAAAGTCATCCTTGGGGCAGCACTTGTTCAAGTCTCTCGAAATCCACGCGGCATCGAATCATCCGTTTTTCTTTTTACGGGGACCACATTGGCTAACTGTGTCGGATGATGAATGGGTCCGATGAAGCCAGCAGCTAGCGGATTCTGAATCTCATTCTTGATTTGTTCTTCTACCTCGTGTCTGAATTGCCTCGGAGATTGCTTGATTGGCTAGGATCCAGGCATGACGTGTAAGTGATGGGTGACCAATTTTTCATCTAGACCGGGCATTTCTTCGTATGTTTAGGCGAACACGTCTTGGTATTCCTTGAGTAGTTGAACAAGGCTCGTACGTTCGTGCTGTGGATAGAGTCCTACCCCGATAGAGACCGGCCAGGAGATTCATCGATCCCGATGTTAACAATCTCGAGCTCGTCGGTCGTGGAATTGGTTCCGTCTTGTAGCTATCGCGGGCGCCCAATACCTCCTCTTGTATTCCATCGTCCTTGCGCATCAATTGGGCGGAGAGGCGGATGGTCTCTCTGCTAATTGCTAACAGCGACGCCTGGTATATTGTCTTCCCCTTCGATCACGGCTTGCCTCGAAAGAGCGCTCCCTTTTGGCGTGAGGATGGGGTGAAGTTTCACCTTAGGTTGGAGATGGACGTCTCGTCGGAGAGAGTGTGTCGTGGTGTTTGGCCCCCAGCGATGTAAGTCGGTCTTCCTCACGGATTGAAGCCCACGTGGGTACTTGGAGTGCACATGATTTTGTCGGACTTTCCCTGCGGAGCATCTTTTGACTCGAACAGCTCCACTCCACATATTGGCGCGTACGGAGACAATGATGCGGGAATACGGACGACCTCCTTATTTAGCACGGTCTTCAGGCACTGGTGATATGTTGAAGGAATGACTTTGTTGTGGTGAAGCCACGGTCTCCCCAGTATCATGTGGTAGTCCGGCTCCTTTTCTATGACTTCAAACTTTGCTCGTGACTGAACAGGTCCTACCGATAAATTCAAATTGACATACCCGTATGTGCTGGTTCGATTCCCTTCGAAGTCCGTCATCGTGGTGGGCTGTCGTACAATCTTGCATGGGCTGACCTTGGCTGTCTTGAGAGTCTTGAGAGTAATTACGTTCGAAGATGCTCCTGTGTCGACGAGGGCCCTCCGGAACTCTGAACCCTTGATGCGTGCGGTAACATGTAGGGCTCGGTTGTGACCTTCCTCTGCCATCATGTCATCTTCCGTGAATGTAACATTATTTATAGATGTTTCCGATGCAGTCGAGACTCCTGGACGAGAAGGAGCAAGGTGTGCGTCCGTAGCTATTTTATTGTTTGCTGACAAACGTCTCGCCCGTTGATCCTTTGAGAGGTGCAAGAGTTCACACAAGTCTTCCACTAGAGACACGCTTCCGATCTACTTGGCCTGCGGTTCGTAGTAAAACTGTTGATACGAGGAGGACTAGTCCCAGGTGTAAAGGTCTACGGCACGCTCATTTCCGACGTCATCTTGATGAGGAGGTCAAGTATGCCGTTCACCGCTTCGTTGATCAGCTCCATGTTCCTCGTCTGAGTCTCAAGTATCCGAGCCAACTCGCTCATAGTTGGGATTCCTCCTGTTGCGCCAGCAGATACGCCGTTGGGAGGAGGGGCATCCTCGTTGACCGGGATTTGAATTTGTTGAGGAAGTCCTAAGACCAACCATCTCGGAACTTAGCCAAACAGGATTGGGTATTGAAGAAACTGATTTCACAACCGAGAGATTAATCTCCCACTGTGGTCGCCAATTGTTGATGGGTGAAAACTACTCCTGCAGAATTTGGTAATTTGGGGTGTGGATGAGGAATGAATCTAAACCTTCAACAAATGCCTTTGCGCGGTGAGTGCTTGTAGATTCGAGAGATCAACTACGTGCAAGTCCGGCCTAAACCAAGAAATGGCCGTTCCAGGACTTGTTTCGGTCCACAAAGTGAAGGAGATGGGGTTGATCTTAGGGAGGAAGCGAAGAAGGTGTTGAGATTGTGAAGGTGTTGGCTTGCTTATGACTTGTAACGAGAAAGATGAGCAGGCTTGCGGTTGATGCAAGCAGCTCTGGGTGTTTGAATACGATTTGTATTAACACTTGGTTTTCCTGTCAAATCTCGAACTTGTGTTGTTCTCCGTTATTCCTTGTTGTTGGAAATAGGGCGGAGAACCTATTTATACAAGTCATTGAGCCTCATTCACGTTTCTCGTGGGAAGTGGAGGTAGTGGAATGATGGAGTAGTGGAGTTGTGTGTCGGTAACACACGACCCGGTCTTGCCCACTTTTCTGTTCATCTCTAACCGTCCATGACTTCCTAACACGTTCTTGTGATGGCGCGTTGCACGCCGCACGCTCGTAAACCGCTGGACCAATACCCCGATAAGTATCCCCGGTTTGTGACATGATTGATGTCTGGAATGTGGATCATGGATCCACGAGAGATAGCATGTAATGCTGAATTGAATAACTGCGTTATTCGGGAAAGTCGATACTTGTGAAGTATCGTGTGTATTTTATGCAGTGCGCATTATGGTGTGGTAAAATGATGGGTAATGACTCCTCACTAACCAAATAACTCCCGACCGGGGTTGTATAACCAAGTTTGGTGAAGTCGGACGGATGAGATGATGTTTGAGACACTCATCTCGCGACCGTTGATGAAATTAAGGTTTTTAAAGAGGTGCGCGAGCATCACTCTTCAAGCTTGGTCGAAACCAAGCATGGGAAGGATTTTGGAGAGGACCGACCATACATGCGTGTTGACGGCATGATGGTGTAGGCGTCGTATTCCGTTCCCTCATGAAAGCGCGATCGGGCCACTCAATTTGACCAGGCAAAGAGAGTGGTCGAGATCGATTTTGCGATAAGAGTTTGATACCGCAAGAAGCCGCGCGCCATACTCTCTTAGGGCGCGTTTTCCAAGACGACCTAGCTTGGTTGGTCTTGGCCGGTTGGTTTTGCGTGAAGATGGTAGGGCCGATGTTCACGCCCATGTCTCACCGTCCCATGAAAACGTGATCTAAGCCACCCGACCCGTCCGGTGAAGTTGAGTGGTCGAGATCAATTTGCAATTTGGGAGGTGTAACCACGCATGTTTGAGCGGGCGTTTTGGATTGGCCGGAGCATGATATGCCTTGGCCGACCGCACGAAGAGGTAGATGGGCCCACGGTGGTCATCTTTGGTATGGGGACTGCTTAATCTAATATGTGACCCTCCATTCGTGCCGGAGAAGATGGACGCGCGTGATGGATTGAACCCTAATTTTGGCTTTCAAAGCCGCGCGACCATGCTATTTCGGGTGGGCGAATGTGTTGTAACCAACCATGGTTGGTTTTGACCGACTGGTCAAGTGTGTGTAGGCGGTCACATGGTGATTGTGTCGACATGCTCCGGGCCCTTTGAGTCTACATCTACACCCTCCATCTATACCTGCGAAGATGGATGGTTGAGACCGTTTTGCGGCACATGTAATATGCCGCAAACCCTAATTTAGGGTTTTCCGCCCACAATGCTTGGTATGGACGGTTTCTTGGCAAGCAAAGGCCAATGGTCGACCATGCGGGGTCGGCCGTGTGTATTCCATACCCGCTTGGGGGTGATGGAATTGATGCAGGTCGTCCAATCATGCTTGTGGAGTTGGATGGCTGCGATCGAATCATATCCGGCAAGCTAAGGCCGTGGGTATTCCATACCATGCTTAGGGTGATGGAATTGATCTCGTGGTCATCCAATCATGCTTGTGGAGTTTGATGATCGCGATCGGATCATATCCGAGGCCGATACGGTCAAGTGGGATGCTCAATCGGGCTAGTATAACACACCGAGAGGGGCTCAATCGGGCTAGTATAACACACCGAGAGGGCTCGGGCTAGTATAACACACCGAGAATCGGCTGTACGGGTATTTCGTACATGGTTTCATTATAGTGTTTGGAGGTTCGTGTTACTCGTAAGAGTAACACTCAGTCGTCATGCCACACCGATAATGATTCATTATAGTGCTTGGAGGTTCGTGTTACTCGTAAGAGTAACACTCGGTCGTCATGCCACACCGATAATGATTCATTATAGTGCTTGGAGGTTCGTGTTACTCTGCAAGAGTAACACTCGATCGTCATGCCACACCGATAATAAGTACGGTGAAATACAAAGGCTGATATGAAATTCACGGGAAAGGATTGTTGCTACATGCTCCAACCCGGAGGAATTTCATGTATTCCGAGAATGGGATTGTTGCTACATGCTCCATTCTTGGTGAATTAAGTGAGGAGTATCCGTCACTTATAAACGGCTTTATCTTTTACAAGATGTCAGCGCATGATTTTCTGGTTACTTACAAATTTAACCTTAAACGAAAATCCACCATCAACAAAAGGGTACCTTGGGTATTAGGTAAAGTCAGTCACATTTTTGGAAGATATTGGGGATCAGTCACACTTTTGGAAGAAATGCACATTTGATCCCACGAGTTTGTGTATTTCCTTGTGTGCCTCTATGCATATAAAAATGGGTATATTAATTAAATACCCTTCAATTTGGAACCCTTCAAAAATACCCCTATCACATTATAAATATACCCCTCCTCTTATATATAAACTTTATCCATTTAGAAATAAATTATTTTAGTAATCTATTCAATATGATATTTTTATTTATTTCAAAAAACAATAATTATCTATCTTGATCACTCCATCACCGCCTCAAACTCTAGCGACGACAATTCACCACCACCACCACTCCACAACCATCACCACCGCCACCACCACTTCACAACCATCACCAACATTTCACCATCACAACTCCACCACTCATCACAATTCCACCACTCATCGCAACCACCATCGCCTGCAAATCCACTACCGTTGCCGCCAAGTTGATAACGAAATTGAAAATTTAGAAATAAGTTAGGCCCAGTTTTTGTATCAACAAATCAAAGTTGATCGATTTTTGTATCAACAACGGAAGTTGACACCAAATTTTGATGTCAACAACCGAAGTTGATATCATATCTGGTGTCAACAACCCAAGTTGTTACTAAAATTGAAAACTCGGAAATTAGTTAGGTCAAGATTACGTGTCAACAACCCAAGTTGATACCAAAATCGGGTGTCAACAACAAAAGTTGATCCCAAAATCTGGTGGCACCACCACCTCCACCGCCGGCATCATCACCACCACCACCAGCATGTGAGATATAAATAAAATGATTTTCATCTAAATTTTTATTAATATTGAAAAGATATTTATATGATTCAAAATTAAATGAACTACATTTTAGAAGACGAGGGGTATAATTATTGATGGATAAGGGTATTTGTGAAATCCATTAAAAAGAGGGGTATTAATAAAATTTCCACTATAAAAATTGGACTGCTAGAGCAAACATGATCTAACAGCTCTTGAGACACAGAATATTATTGACTATGTATGACATCAACAAACTCTTTGGTTATCTTGAGTTAGCTTCCAATTTGATTTTTTTTTCTCAAAAGTTATAGAAAGAAAATTAAAAGCTTTAGTACTACAATCCGACCAACAATGAACTTTCGCATAAAAATGAAGAACATAAAGCTACGAAACTTCATTATGAACAAATATGATTAAATCTATGTACATGACCGGTCCTTCGAAAAGAAATCACTAGTAATATAATTAGTATATTTTTTTTTAATCGGCAAAAGTAAAAATTTTCATTGAGAAAGCTTTAAAAAAGCAAAACAAACAAGAAGGAAAAAAAAAAAAAAAAAAAAAAAAAAAACCAATGTTAAGCCAAACAAAAGACCTGGCAAACCCTAAGCCTGAAGGCTCCTAGGCTAAAAAGCCAAAGAAAACAAAAACTTAAATTACAAAGAAGCTATCCCAATTAGCCTTAGCTTGATCTAGATGAACTCCCTGCATTGAGTCGAATTTTTACACCAAAATAAGCTTGAGCTTTGATTTGTTCTATAATGCGATCGAAGTCCGCTATTCCATCATTAAAGATTATATCATTCCTAGGTTCCAAATTTCCCAACAAATAGTGCTGGTAGAAGTTGCCATAAAGTTTGACCAGTTGGAGAAGGAAAATTCTGCATTCGGCACCACCCTTTGATAATCACGTCAATACAGTCTGCCATAACCCAAGTTTTATTAGTGTAAGATAAGAAATGATACCAAATACTCGTAGCAAATGGGCAGTGAAGCAAAAGATGTGTTGTAGATTCTCCCCTTTGAAGACACATAAGACAACCATTTACTAGCAATTTTCCTTTCTTGATACAATAAGACACATAAGACACATAAGCTTTAATTAGTATATAGATACTCAAATATCCCTAAAATACATATTCACATGAACCATGTACTAATTTACAGTGTACTACTAGTTGATTACGATAAGAAAGGATATGATATTGACTCCAGTTCTTGTATTGTTGTAGGAAACTTATGCAAGGAAACTAAGACATCAAGATGTATTAATTTTAAAAGATTTCATCAAATCAAAATAACGAGAAATTCAACTTCTTTCAATCGCGATAGTTAACGCTTCTTATGATATATGCAGTTTGCATTACTGGAGTTATTTCTACTTTTCCCGATTATAAGAATAAGTTGTTAGATCATTTTTGCTAGATCATTTTGGCCAGGAAGCTGCTAGATCATTTTTGCTTTCATTGAAACTTTTCGTGGGTTTCGGTTGTGTTATTCTATTGTGTGTGTAGATATTCTACTCTATTCCAAAATAAGAAGAATGGTTTAAGGTATACTCGATAAAGACAAAATAGAGTCACTAAGTAGTAAAATCAATAACCCCTGATCCAGCATATTTTATAATGATAGTGATGCCCTTATCATTTATACCTTTTAAATTATTATTTTTATTTTTTATAATTATTTTTTATTATTTGTTTTATTTTAATTTTACTTTATAACGCAAGTCAAAGAGGAGTTGGTGCTCAGCTTGTTCCTAGGCTCCCAACTAGTTTCTTGTGTGACAATTCTTTTGATAACCATTGATTATGAAAGTGCAAAAACAAAAACAAAAATATAAATGAAACGAAAAAATGAGAATTTTATAAACTTCTTTATTTTTATTTTTTTTGAAAAAGAAAAACAATTTGTAACTTTTTCATTATTCATAAAATTTAAAAAAAAAGTAAAATTAAAAAAAAATAAATGAAAAAAATAAGAAAGATAATTAAAAAAAATTAAAAATTTAATCAAAAAAATTGAATTCTTTTTAACAAAACCTAAAAAAAGAATTAGAAAATATAAAAATAAAATAAATTAATCAAGGTTATCTAAGAGTGCGTTTGTTTTTTTCGACTCATCCGAGTCGTTCAGATCGATTCATCTAGATCTCCGATAGCACCCGACTCATCAGGATTAGACTCAATATATATGTTTGTTTTTTGAGTCAAATACGACTCATTTTACTCAATAATATGTGAGTCGGTGACTCAGTGACATGATTCCATAAGTCAAAGGAATTTTATTCTCGACTCAAATGGGTTCAAATCAGGGGTTAGGTCTAAGTCGATCGACTCAAAATAGAGAAAGCAAACGGCCTGACATCTGTGTCGATGCGAGTCGATTCGTAGCCAGAGTAGGCAAAAAACAAACACACTAAATAATTTTACTAGCTTTAGACACCCCATATCAAAGCTATCCGTGAGGGTAATCATTTTGTATGCCTCAAAAGTTTTGAGTACGCCTATCAACCTTCCAAAACAAGTGAGCAACCTTCCGAAAGAAGTGCATACTGCTGGGATTCATACATGTTATCACAGCAATTGGGCTTATTGCCGTACTTACAGTTGAAGGCATTTGCTAGTTTTCTGGTACGTTAGCATTTGTTCCAGTTGGTTGGGCCATTCTATCTTTTTTTTTTTTGCTAGGAAAGGAAGATATATTGATATAGGAAAGATTACAATTGGTTTAGGATGAATGGAGGATAATTATCCAACCAAACACCTGTTACATTGTATCGTCTGCTGTGTTTAGCTGTTTTGTCAGCCCAACCATTAAAATTCCTATTAACGTACTCAATTTTAACAAAGCTTAAATCTCTAAGAATAAAAAGACAATCTTCTAAAATAGAATTGTTGGACCAGCTAATCTGGTTCCCACTTTTATTGAGAAAAGTAATAGCATTCTTTGATAACCCCCAGCTTTAGCCCACTTAACAGCTTCAAGTAAGGCTATGCATTCCGCTTCCTCTGAATTTAGAGATTGTCCTGCAACTGTTTTGCATCCTTTGAACTCCCCTGTTTGATTAAAGACAACAATCCCAACACCGAAATGTTAGTATCTTTATCATAAGAAGCATCGCAATAAACTAATAGACAAGTCATGTGGAAGGTCTTCATTCGAGGGAGCCACATGAGTGTCCACAAAGTGATAGGGCGATAATTCTCGACTAGAGGTAGTAAGAAGTTCATTTGTGTCACTAATCAATCTAGAAGCCAATCGACGGTCTGCAATGAGTATTAAGGGGTTTTTGTTGGAAGGTATGGAAACATCTGTCTCTCCAAATGCACCATGCGTAGTTAAAACCGAGCCGCCATGAGTATTATCGGACAAAAAGATGTTTACTAATCCAATCATAGATGTTAATAGTAGTAGCGAGAATCTTGAAGAACCAAATTTCAAAAGACAAAAAATTCCAAACAGAGATATAGAATACGGACAATGCAAAATAAGGTGCTCAACAGTTTCAGGAGAATTGGTGTCACACATTCTACAAATGTTGTTTTGATTAGGCTTGAACCGAGACACTCTATCCTTAGTAGGCAGAATACCTTCAATGCATTTCCATAAAAACAATTGTATTTTAGGTAATAGAGAAGCTTTCAAAGATTTTTATATATCATATTAGATTGAGCATTAGGATCGGCGGGGAGACAACTCACCGACCAAAAGCTTATAAGCCGATTTAACGAGAAAAGTTGCCATTCTTAGTGAATGGCCAAACTAACCTATCTCGACTGGACAAGGGAATTCTAATGTTCATAATTTTAGGACTATTTTCTTGAGTAAAGAAAGCTTGTACCGGATCTCGAATTCCAAGTGTTTAAATCTTTGTCAATCAAACTATCAACACACAGTTAGGATTAGGGTAAGAAATGCATAAGGGACTAGACATATTTGGAACCCAATTATCAATGAAAGCATGAATATTTTCACCATTTCTAACTTCCCAAATAGCATGATGCTTAATTATACTAAGGCCATGACAAATGCTTTTCCAAACGAACGAAGAGTCCTTAATATCCGAGTGATGCAGAGGGTGACAATTCTTAAAATATTTACATTTCAAAATTCTAAACCACAGATCATCTTCCGAATGAATAAGAGACCAAGTTTGTTTTAGTCGGAAGGGCAACATTAGTGAACTTTAAATTCCTAAATCCTAATCCCCCTTTCATTTTATGAGTACACACTTTTCCTATTTCTAGGATAAAAACCACCATTTGAATTCTTACCCCACCGGAAATCACGCCGTGATTGCTCCATCTTGTGGATGAGGGCATGCGGGAGGAGGAAGGAATTCATATGGTAGATGGGGGAAGAATTCAAAACATTATTTACCATGAGTGACCTGCCAGATTGAGTCGGTTTTTACCTTTCCACTTAGCCACTCCATTCGCAAAATGATCATTGAGAAAGGAGAAAGACTCATTCTTTGATCTTTTCGTAAAGAGTGGGATGCCTAAGTGTTTATCATTCAGTCAACTTTCTTAACATTGAGTGATCTTATGAGAGAGACACAATGATCCGGATGAACATTCTTGCTAAAGAAGCATCCAGATTTTTTGAAAATTTATCACTTGGCGAGATAAGACTAAAATCCTTAATGAGAGACATTAAGTTGTTAGCCTCATCATGAGTAGCTTTAGTGAATAAGAGACAATCGTCGGCAAAAGAGGAGATGGGAGATACTAGGGGCCTCTTTACCGACTTTGAACCCATGAATGAGATGACATTTTTCAAGCATGCAATAAATATCTCGAGAAAGACTCCATACATAGAATGAACAAGTAGGGGATAACGGGTCCCCCGGCGGAGACCTCTACTAGGTTTGTATGCGGACAAGGGGACCCATTAAGAAGAACTGAGATACTTGTGGTACTAATACATTGATAAATAATGTTACACCAAGAGTCAGAAAATCCGAAGCATTTGAGAACATCAATAAGGAAGGGCCATTCTACTCGGTCAAACGCTTTAGACATATCTAACTTAAGACCCATAATACCACATCTGTCTTTTTTCCTCTTCCTTTTCATAGAATGAACTAGTTCTTGGGCAATAATCACATTATTCTGGATATTCCTATTCGGAACATACGCAGATTGGAATGGTGATATAATTTTGCCCAAGAGAGGTTTCATCCTGTTAACAATGATTTTAGAGATTATTTTATAGCTAGTATTTCATAAAGAGATTGGCCTAAAGTCAGCAGGAGACACAGGATTGTTGACCTTAGGAATTAGAGACAGAAATGTATGGTTCATTTCTTTAAGCAAATGTTTAGAGTGGAAAAAACTTTGGACAGTTTTAAAGATATCGTTTTCCACTAATTCCATGTTCTGTTTATAGAAGCCTGGTGGAAATCCATCAGGCCCCGGGGCAGACCATGAAGCCATTTGTTTAATCGTGTCTCTAACTTCTTGTAAAGTAATGGGACTCAATAATTTGTCATTGTCCGCATTAGATATACAAGGATCTATGCAATTCAGAAAATCTCTATTGCGAAAAGGATTGGACGTAGTCCCAATAGAACTAAAGTGATTAACCAATAGATCTTCAAGTTGATTCCTATCCTTAGACCATTGGCCATTGTTCAATTTAAGGGAACTGATATGGTTGAAGTGCCTTCTTCTATTAACATAAGTATGGTAGAAGTTGGTATTTCTATCATGCCCTTTTATGAACTCGACTCTAGACTTTTGAGCATAAAATTCTTCTTGGATTTTTTGCCAATGCTCCAACTGTATCTCAACTTGCTTAATAGCCTCAATATTCTGAGTAGTATTAGCTTCACTATTCAGAACTTGTAGTTGAGTTCCAAGAGATTTGACTTTATGATTGATATTACCAAAGTGCGAAAGATTCCAATTTTTCAGTTCAATTTTCACATTTCTAAGTCTATTAGCAAATTGAAAGGCATGAGATCCTCTAATAGGAATAGAAAAAGCATTCTTGATTCTTGAATGTGAGGAAGGGTCACCGAACCAAAGACTTATAATATCTATAGGGCCTTTTACCTTGATTAGAAAGAGTGTTCGTAACCAAGATAATTGGTAAGTGGTCCGAACCTATAGAGTCAATATGAAAAACTTTTGAGTTCGCATAATGACTCAAACCCACAGACCATTTACTATAGCCCTATCTAATCTAGCTCTTATATTATCATCGCTTGATTGTTTGTTAGACCAAGTGAAGGGTGAACCCACAAAGCCTAAGTCAGACAAATCAGCATTATCAATAATTTGTTGAATGATTGGTAACTCCTCAGTAGTTGGTCTTGTGAAAGTAGACCTCTCGTGGGCAAACATGGTAATATTGAGATCACCTATTAATACCCATGGGAGATTTGCTTGTTCACCTATTTTGCTGATGTAATCCCATTGTTGAAGCTTCTCATCATGGTATACAGAACCATAGAGAAACGTTGCTAGGAATTCCGGTTTACTAGGGTCATATGAAATTATAGCATTTATCATTTTATCTGAATTATCTACAATTTCAAGGTTGAAACCACTCTTCCACAGTAAAGATATGCCACCAGAGAGACCAACAGAAGGAAATATCCAATTGTTAGGATAGTTGAATCTTCTCAAATATTGGCTCATTTTAGTGGAGTCATTTTTGGTTTCACATAAAAAAATCACATCAGGATTTTGACTCTTAATAAGATTATCTAAAGCAGTTCTAGTAGTAGGGTTGCCGAAGCCCTGACAATTCCACGACACAATTCTCATGATGAGAGTAATAACAGAATGACTAGAACTGCAAGTAGAAGTGGCCAGACAAACACTATTTGTGCCGAAGGGCAAAGAGTAATAAAAAGCACAGAAAAGACAAACCAACTTATATGCTATGACTATGTAAGCAATAAACTCAACAGAAAACAGATCCGCAAAATTGTCAAAACACCCAAAGTAGGCAACACGAACAACTAAACTACATTCCACAATGCAGCCTAAACCATCAATATCAGAGGAGATAATAAGGTCAATCAATTTCTTGAATAGTTTTGAACTATTCAAAAAGTTAGGGTAATAGCAGATGAAGGACCAATTAAAAGAGTGACAATTGATAAAATTAGGGTTAGGGGAAATAGGGCAAAAGAGATTAGGGATTATAAATACCTCGTTATTAGCTTTCACGTTATTAATCAGTGTAATTTCTTCATCAACAGCTATGTCCTCATCAATTTCCTCCATTTCCACACCTTCCATTGGGTCAATCAGTTGCAGTAGTAATCACATGTTGCTTGCAGAGATAATCATATCGGGAGAAGAGTTTGGATTGGGTTGTAAAGTACGAGTGGTTGAATTATTGAGAAGAAGTGGAACAGGTTGATTTGGGATGACAACGGATGGGGAAGAAACCTCATCGCGTAACGAGAGCGTTTGTTGTGTCTTCCTTGAGAATCATCGATAACATCTAAAGCCTTATCTTTTGGAGAGGGAATTACTATATTGACACCCACCGGAAGGGTTAGTGGCACTCATATTATTGCCAACACCATTATTTCCTTGAGTCCATCCAATTCCGCCTCAACATCTTCATTTTCCCGAACCCATATTTCATATTCTTCCACCGACATCGAATCAAGTTGTAGCCGATGCGCAATTTGCTCCACTTGATCATCCGAATGGTCAATAACGAAACATTGATCACACATGTGGTAGGGTTGCCTCTCCCAATGGTACTTAACCCACGCCTCCCCTCCGGACGCGGTTCTTAGCCAAGCTCCTCTCTTAAGTGGTCTTTGTCAACTCCATCCTAATCTTAGCTTTGACCATTCTGACGATTCTCGGATGCGCGTTAGGGGGATCTATCTCAACCTTTTCTCCTAAATCTTGGATGATCTCATCCACGAGTGACACATTTAAGTGTTCCAATTGTAAATTCCTCAGCTTTACTGTCCATATTTGATGAATGAATTTATGGTCAGCCAATGGGATTCTAGGATTGTATTTTTCCACTGCCAGCAAGTATCCCTTCACAGTCCACGGAGATTTCTTGATTATTTCTTCTTGTTCATTAGAACTGCTGAACTTGAAAACAAAAAGATTAGGACCCATGACCTTTGTTTCCTTATTTTTGTATTTCTTCCAAATCGCGTTGATCTCTTCTTTAACTTCTAACCTCCAAAACCTCTCGGGCAAAAGATTTTGCCTAGCACACTGTTGGACCGGTTATCGGCCCGGCACTGATAACTTGAGAAGATCCCAAGGTCCTTCTTTGAACCTTAGCAGCACCAATATTGGTATTTTGCATTTGCGAAGTGATAGTAGATACTTGATTTTGAGGATTGGAAGCCATTTCAATGCACTGAAAATAAAGCAAGTATGAAGGAAGGTGATTGAAAATGATTTCAAGTTTAGGATGTTTGTGATGTGAAGAGTACGGGAAGAGGAATTTATTTATACTAGGATTAACCCTAGTGAAGACATTGAGATTAATTCGTTGTCATGAGTTATCGGGGTTGTAGGAAACTTTTGCGCTTAAATGACGCCAATTATTTAATTGTTTGTGACCGCATGGGGGTAATTTAGTTGCAGGAAATCATCAAGCTTGAAAGGAAATTTCTTGCGGCTAAAATGACGCCCGTTACTGTAACGGCTGTGGCTGGATGACTGCATGGGTGGACGAGGATTACTGTAACAGCTAGGACTGTTCGACTTCATTGGCATAGGGGAATTTTCCAGAATTTTCATTCTTGGGAATGGAACAAGATGATGATGGATGAGTATGGGAGATAATGAGAATGATTCAGGATGAATAGATTCAACTGGGTAAGAAGCAGCAACCTTTAATAACCTTGTTAGACCCATCTTGGAGGTGATGGAGAACACAACTGCCTTAGTATGCACAACTGCTGGAGGGTGCACCACTGCTGACATTGATGCTGGCACAATTATTTGATGAAGAACCACCACTGGTATAAACACCACTGTTATACTTACAACTGATTAATAAACATGATAGCTGCAACAGAGAGGTTAGTAATCCATGGGACAAACACGATGACAAGAGTTAAGATGATTTAAAGAATTTAAAAGAAGAAGAAAAAATTAGAATGGAGATAAGGAAGTTAAGAAATCAAACCATAAAATTGTTAGATTTAGCGTGTATCTGGATTTCGATTGGATTGATAATGAAGATTCATGTGAGGAGTTTATCTACATCATTCAAAAATCCTATGGCAATAGTATAACAAGCACGATGTGGATGGGGTTCCCACGACAGTTTCCTTCTAAAAAAAAAAAAAAAAAAAAAAAAGATGACAAAAATTCTTCGCGAAGGGTAAGACTCGAACTCGCGACCTTATGTTTATACTCTTATGAATGCAGTATATCATACTGATCTCTTTGTAATTTGTCGCAATCAAGTTCCAAGTA
>JAJJWW010004281.1:0-42740 GCA_023531295.1 Papaver armeniacum
GACATCAAAGTGTGCTAACACAAGCTCTCCTTGTCTTGTATTTAAAGAGTAAATACTAATGAGAAAACATACCTGATTTCTCTTCCTCTCTTTCATGCTTTGTCTCCTTTATGTTTTGTCTCTTAGTTTGTCTACCACTCTAAACACCATTCACTTTTTTATAAGATATATATAACCATTCACTTGGGCCAAGTTCAATAATCTGACCGTGCGCACTGTTTAAGGTATATATTTGCTTCAAGCCTTCAACCGGTCAAAATTTTTGGATTGACTTCTATATAAGTGGTACTAAATTGATTGGGAGGCTGCTTAACAGAACCACTTTGACTCAAAGCGAATTAGCGAATTAGAGCCGCATACACCGGTATATTGGTGATGCAAAATAATGTCAGGGCTTTTCAAATTAATAGTCTATCGCTCCTCTTTTTTTCCTTCTCCGAGAGCAAAGGTATTTTTATTTATTTATTTGTCTTTTTTTTTGAAACCTATTATAGGGGCTATAAATATTGGGTTTTGAGGGCTCACAAGATGACAAAATCGGGTTATGAAATAGTAATCAACAAAATCCCATACCCAATTATTTTTTGTAGTGGCTAAATTACCTTCCATGAATTATAAATTTAAATGTATTACCTTCTCCTTCTCTTTTCATTCATAAATCATGATGAAGATGATGATTATAATTTTATCATGATGAAGACGATGATCATATACAAAAAAACTAAATTTATTATCTTCTCTTTCTGTTTTCATTCATAAATTATGATGAAGATGAGGATCATAAAAATATCCTATTTGTTTATGGGTGAAAACTACTCCTGCAGAATTTGGTAATTTGGGGTGTGGATGAGGAATGAATTTAAACCTTAAACAAATGCACTGCGCGGTGAGTGCTTGTAGATTCGAGAGATCAATCTGTGCAAGTCCGGCCTAAACCAAGAAATGGCCGTTCCAGACTTGTTTCGGTCACAAAGTGAAGGAGATGGGGTTGATCTTAGGGAGGGAAGCGAAGAAGGTGTTGAGATTGTGAAGGTGTTGGCTTGCTTATGACTTGTAACAGAAAGGTGAGCAGGCTTGTGATTGATGCAAGCAAGCTCTGGGTGTTGGAATACGTTTTTGTATTAACACTTGGTTTTTGTCTCGTCCTGGACTTGTGTTGTTGTTTGAAATAGGGCGGAGAACCTATTTATACAAGTCATTGAGCCTTATTCACGTCTCTCGTGGGAAGTGGAGGAAGTGGAGTGATGGAGTAGTGGAGTTGTGCGTCGGTGCCACACGACCAATCTTGCCCACTTCTCCTGTTCATCTCTAACCGTCCATGACTTCCTGACACGTTCTTGTGATGGCGCGTTGCACGATGCACGCTGTAAACCGCCAGACCAATACCCCAGTATGTATCCCCCCAGTTTGTGACATGATTGATGTCTGGAATGTGTGGATCGTGGATCCACAAAAGATAGCATGTAATGCTGAATTGAATAACTGTGTTATTCAGAAGTCGATACTTATGAAGTATCGTGTGTATTTTATGCTGTGTATGCGCATTATGGTGTGATAAAGTGATGAGTAATGACGCCTCACTAACCAAATAACTCCTGACCAGGGTTGTATAACCAAGCTGGTGAAGTTGGACGGATGAGATGATCTTTGAGACACTCATCTGCGATCGTTAATGAATATTAGGGTTTTTAAAGAGGTGTGCAAGAATCACTCTTCAGCTTGGTCGAAACCAAGCATAGAAAGGTATTTGGAGAGGACCGACCGGGTATGTGTGTAGACAGCATGCCGATGTGCACGTTCATACCTCACTGTCCCATGAAGGCGCGATCTAGGCCACTCAATTTGACCGGTAAAGTTGAGTGGTTGAGATCGGTTTGCGGCAGAAATCCATTGCCGCAAAGGAGTTGGAAACCGCGTGACATCCCTAGTTCGGGCACGCGTTTCAAGACGACCCATCTTGGTCGGTCTTGGTCGATCATACCAGCGTGTAGGTGGTAGGCTGGTGTTCACACCTATACCTGACTATCCCATGAAAACGTGATCCGAGCCATCCAAATCGTCCGGCGAAGTTGAGTGGTCGAGATCAGTTTGTGGTTTGGGAGGCGTGGCCATGCTAGTTTGGACGCACGTTTTGGATTAACCAGGCATGATATGCCTTGGCCGAACACATGAGGAGGTAGATGAGCCCACGGTGGTCATCTTTGGTATGACCGCCCCTTGCTTAATCTAATCTGTGACCCTCCATTCGTGTTTAGGAGAAGATGGACGCGCGTGATGGCTTGAAACCCTAATTTTGGCTTTCAAAAGCCGTGCGCCATCTCTTGTTTGGGTGACAATTTTGTCACGACCAACCATGGTTGGTTTTGACCGATTGGTCAAATGTGTAGGCGGGCCCACGGTAATCGTGTTGACATGCTCTGGGCCCTTTGAGTCTACATCTACACCCTCCATCTATACCTGCGAAGATGGATGGTTGAGGACTTTTGCGACACATGTAATATGCCGCAAACCCTAATTTAGGGTTTTCCGTCCATAATGCTTGGTATGAACGGTTTTTGGCAAGCTAGGCCAATGACCGACCATGCGGGGTTGGCCGTGGGTATTCCATACCTGCTTGGGGGTGATGGAATTGATCTGGGGTCATCCAATCATGATTATGGAGTTGGATGACTACGATCAGATCATATTCGGACTGATACGGTCAGTCCGGATGCTCAATCGGGCTAGTATAACACACCGAGAGGGGCTCAATCGGGCTAGTATAACACACCGAGAGTCAGCCTGTACGGGTATTTCGTACATGGTTTCATTATAGTGCTTGGAGGTTCGTGTTACTCGTAAGAGTAACACTCGATCGTCATGCCACACCGATAATGAGTACCGGAAATACAAGGCTGATATGAAATTCACGGGGAAGGGATTGTTGCCACATGCTCCAACTTGGAGGAATTTCATGTATTCACAGAATGGGATTGTTGCTACATGCTCCATTCTTGGTGAATCAAGTGAGGGAGTATCCAACACTTATAAATGGCTTTATCTTTTACAAGATGTCAGCGCATGATTTTTCTGGTTTTTTACAAATTTAACCTTAAACGAAAATCCACCATCAACATTAAGTCCCCCGCCTAGCACATAATGGTTACACTATTGTGTGGTAGGCATGAGATGGTGACATATACGTGAGAAAGACAGGATGAAAGAAGTTTACCGGAAGAGTGTTGGCCAACCGCTAGTCGCCCACGCCGTTATGCTTGTATGGAATCCTTTGGTGGGACCGGTTTCCTTCTTTGGGTATTTGAATCAAAAGAGGAATCCAAACAAAAGAGGTATCCTTGTTCCATTGGGATTCTTCTAATTTTTTGTCTATAAAAGAGACCAAGACCCCTTTCTTTTCCTCACGATTTTTTTTTTTATTGTCAGGCAGCTCCCGTCCGTCACCTTGCTGCCGCCGCCGACCGCCGTTGCTGCTGCTGTTGCCGTTTCCGGAACTGCTACTGTGCGCCGTTGCCGGAGCTGCTACTGTGCGCCGCCGTCCGAGGTAGGTTTTTTTTTTTTTTTTTTTTTTTTTTCAAAGGTAAAACCCTAGTTTGTTAGGTAAACACCTTTTGTAAGACATGTATATGCTTAGTTTTTTTCCACCAAGGTTGATACGTCAATATTTTCTAGAATTGCTTAGTAAAACAACCCCGTGAATCCATGTTGTTTTTGCTTCTTTCCACCTTTTGGCTTGAATCCCGTAGACACGATTCCCATGAATAAAGAAAATCGTGTTATGATGCATGCGGATGAACCCGCCGTGTATGCCGGAACGTGGGTCTTACTCTCATATGCTTGACTGAAATTTACACTGAACTTGAAACTTGTACCGGACTTGAAACCAATACAGGACTTGAAATTTGCACCGGACTTGAAACCAATACCGGACTAAAACTTGTACCTGACTTGAAACCAATACCAGACTGAAACTTGTACTTGAAAACTAATACCAGTCTTGAAATCCGTACCGAATTTGAGCCGGTGTTTGGACCGGTTTTGTGTGCTCCGATGTGAGTTTTGTCTTGCCGTGTGTGACTACATCTCTCATGTGCTTTCATACAAGTTCTAACTCCTGTCTTTTATTTCATTGTGGAAGAAAAGAATCCCTGTTGAGATGTCTTCTGAAGATAATGTTGGTGCCAAGTCAGGAAGTGTTGACAGCTTCAAAGATATGCCGAACATTGATGATGAGTTGTTCACCTCGCCTTTTCCAAACATTAGGAGACATCCTTCTCATAAGATAGTCTTGCTTTCCGATTCAGAAAATATGGAAACTGATTCATTCTCTTCTTCAGCACTTGTGGTGAGATTTTGTCTCCAGAGAAACGAATATCCGCCTTCTCCTATTGACTTCAAGATTTTCCATACTCCACTGGGTTCTTATGAAGGATGGATGAGACGTATGTTGAGTAATAAGGGCATTAAGGATAATTTGACCGAAACGCAAATTCTCAATGCGGTCATGGCATCTGCTACTCTTGAAATTAAGAAAGACATGGCGGGTTTGATTACCTTCATTTCTCGGTGGCGCATTTCTACTCATACAGCCATATCTAGATGGGGAGAAATGACTATTACCGGGAGAGTGTAGCTGCATTAATGAACCCGCCTGTTCTTTGGAAGTCTTTCTTACGAGGTCTCTGATACGGAAAAAAGTAACTATGGTGATATACTTCGAAAAGTGGCGGAATTCGATAGTCTGGACAAGGAGGAGAAAAAAGATACGAGATGCTTCTACACCTGGTGGGTGTCGGAGTGGTCTCCTGTAGACCCAGAGCCGAATCAAGAGTTGGAGAATGAGCTCAGCGTGATTGCGTTCCTGTCTTTATGGTTATCCAGAGATGTATTCGATGATGGTTCTGGAAAGAAGACCATTAGAAGTGACCTTGTTAAGATTGATATAAGGCTGGCGAAGGGCGAAGTTCTTCCTCCGGGCGCATTGTTCCTTGGATCGCTGTATTCTCATCTGGACGCCTTAGCAATGGACATGCATATTTCTAACGGGTACAAGAAGGTGGAATCGCACGTTCACTTCGCTTTTCTTCAGGCATTCTTATGGGAACACTTCAAAATCTACGCTCCCTCCCCTGCAAATTTTCTCACCAACTTGTATGGTGGCTCGAGAATACTTCGCTGGAATAAGAGGCGTCCCAGAGCTGGTGCGAGACTTGTGGACACATTTGACAATGTGTCTTCTGTAGATTTCCGTCCGTGGGAGCCGGTCCACCCTTCCATTGTTCAGCCAAAGACTTTTGCTATTGCTTCTGATGGCCCTGATGTTGTGTTGTGTACCGATGTCGAAACTATGAAATCTGGAGAACTTATTTACCTGCGCAGCTGCATTCCAGGATATGTCCCGTCTCTATTTAACGGAGAATTTTTTGTGACTCCGTACAATATTGGAGTGGCTGCTCGCCAAATGGGATTTGATCAGGGTGTCCCATTTATTCGTTCACCAAGGGTTCCGAAAGAATCTCTCCCGAATATTCTTAACGCTGGCATGTTTGTAGAACGGGTGAGCCTTCCCTTCTGGCCTATTGGGAGAAACCCAGTGGTAACCGATAAGTATAAGGAATTTTGGAGGAGATAACTGTTGGTTTTCCAGAAATTTTCGGGGAGTGTTGTGACAGATCCACATGGTGAGCCATCTTCTGACATCTTGACGAAGCATTTCCGGTTGAAGCCACTTCCAGCCAAACGAACCAGAGCTGAGGATTGCAGTCCCCAAGTAGGAGAGAGACCTAAGAGGCAAGCATGTGGTCCGGTAATCCTCAATTCCTCCAATATGCAGGTATTTAAATCGTTTCCCCTCGGTTCTTTCATTTCTCCAGTGTAAATTCCTCTAAAAACGATCCTTGCTTGAAATCAGGGAATTTCGAAAGAGAATGTCTTCACCAGGTTGGCGCGCATTCAAAATGAGAAGGCTGGTAATGTTGGCCTTCATGCTGAGAAGTCTGGCGGTACTGACTTTCATCCGAGAAGTCCGCGCACCGACCTTGATGTTGATAAGTCCGGCGGCACCGACCTTCATCCGAGAAGTCTCGGCGCACCGACCTTCATCCGAGAAGTCCGCGCACCGACCTTTATGATGAGAAGTCTGGCGGGACTGACCTTCATGCTGAGAAGTCTGGAGAAACCGCTCCTTTTTCTGACCATGACAGAGATGATGCAAGCTCGGTTGAACAAGGCGCTTCCCTTAGTGATCTTGTTGACGGGGTCGTGATGGAAATTAGCACCCGAGCGAAATAGATGCTTAGGAAGGAATATGAGAGAGGCGAGTGCACTGCTATAGTTGAGGCGGCTCCTCTTGAGATCCATCCTGAACAGGTTCCAATCAATATGGCTATTGTGGTGACTCCTTCTGAAAGGCCTCCTGCAACTGACAAGGCTCCCGCGGTTGGTGAATTGTGTCATGTACCTGCTATAAATAAGAGGGTGACCCTTATCGTAATTGTATCTGTCTTTAGTAGTAATGGTATTTAGTATAGTCAGGAGTGGTAGTTAGTAGGCGGTTGAGATGTAATCACGTGGCGGGTTAGTGGTCGTTAGATATTTGAGAGAGAACCCTAGTTATATAAGGAGTCAGAGTGTGTAATGAAAATCTTAATCAAATTATTAATCAAAACCAATCGTTTACTCGATTTGTAGGCTGTTCGCAAGAGCAGAGAAACTTGATTCTCTGAATGAAGTATTTATCCTGTCACTGTACCTCCAGGTACATGACAATTGGTATCTAGAGCCGTTTCGATTCTGCGGGTTTCTTCAATGGAGGTTGCAGATTTGGACGAGTTTTATCCAACAGAATTTACAGAAGCTGAGTTGTTATCACAGAATATTTATGGCTTGGAAAAACTTCTAGCTGCAGTATCAGAGAAGCTGGAGGGTGAATTTATTCGACCTCCTAATCAGGTAACTGCATGGATGAACATCTTATCAAGGGAAATCAAGGAAATACTGGTAATGGAGCGTAGATTATATGATGAGAATTCAGAAGAAAGTCTTGGATTACTCCAATCAGTGGTTCAACAATTGAAGACGATGAAGAAATACATCGCTGACCACACGGAACCAATTCCTGTTGATTCAGATTCAGTAAGTGATTCCACTCAGAAATCTTCAATTCCATTAGCTGCAGAAGAGGGTGAATCTCTTGATTGCAAGTTGATTCCGCCGTTTTTCTTTGAAGAAAATGAGGATTCAGAAACTGTATATACTCACATGAACAATTTTTTTTTCCTAATTGGAGTGTTTTGATGGATAATTTTCAAATCAAAAATGTTCATGGTAAAGAGATCCTGAATTTCTACAAACCACTAATTGGTGAGTATTTTTCTATTTTCCTTAATTCTTCTCGTTGCACATTTGACCGTGGAAAAGAGTTTGATATTTGGAAGGTTTTTTCTGATCCTATTGGAGATTATACATTAGGTTCTGTCACAACTATTTTTGGTTCCTTGCTAGTTAATGTGTGTTCTATTCTAATAGATAACTATGATCGGAATTTTATTCAAGAGCTGCTTTATAAACATGGGTACTGGCCAGATTCACGATCTGGTGCTTTATTTGGTTGTATATCATCTAGAGATGATGGTTTTAGTACTTCTTGGATACTGTTTGATAAAATGCTTGAGAGTGAAAGTTGGGATTCGAGTGGTGCCAGATATTATGCTTTTCACAGGATATTCGATCGCGGAAAAGGACGGTATCTGTTATTTGGTAGTGAATATAGATTCGGTGATATGGTTGCTTCTCATTGGTATATATTTCACTTGTGCTTGAAATTAATGGCTGGATACGGAGGAAAGTTGAGAATGGGTGTGAATGGTAGTATAACTAACTGTGTATGGATGCCACCAGGTGAAATTCAGAATGCCCATAAATGCCTCTGTCTATGGGAATGGGTGAAATTCAGAATGTTTGATCAAAGGCTTGAGAGTTGGGGAGGGTCATTTTCTCTTCTACAGCTGCAGTGTGTATTTCTTACTAAAATTCCTGAGAGTGTAACTAGGAACTTGAGATGTAGTGGAGATGATTTTCTCCTGTATCTTAAACTGGGTAAGGTGATTTACAAGTTAATAGTAGCTGAATGTCTCTTAATATTCATGAAATCTGCACGCAGGCTATATGATCGTGGCAAAGTGTTAGATGTTTTTAAAGGAAAATTCTTCTTTGCTGACACTTATAAATTTGGTGTTGATACAAATACTTCTTGTGAGATTGGTCTTGCTAGATCAATTCTAGCGGATACTTCTAATGGAAAATTGATTTTTCAGTTGCTTCCTAGCTTGGTTTCCCAATTTGCATCTTCGTATATTTATTCAAGGGTTCACGTATGTGTTAATGGTACTGATATGCGAGACAATAGTAAGTTGTTCATTAACTTGCCTGGGAGAAATAGAATTGTGTTACTCTTGTTGGTTCGAACAGTGGGAACTGACCTGGCACTAGAGCTGTTTAGTGGATTTTCGAAGAGAGGAGCAGGGAAAGTCCAATCCATGTGTTACAGTTGCTCCAAGGTGTTAATCAACGGCAAGTTGCTCGCTACAACTGAAGAAGATATATTCTTATCTGCTGAAGTTGATGTGCATCGGATTATTTTGAAGGTGTTTAAATGTTTTCAGGTGATGAATTCCCCAGTTACCACGAGATCGTCTTATTGTACCCTGTATTTTAGTTATGGTTGCAACCGACAGAAGGGTGGATACGACTATGATTCCACTCAATATTATCAGCCGCGTTACAAAAATTTGTGGGGTTCGGCATCTCAAATTGGTGAGATTTATAGTTGTATTGATGGTGTCCTTGTACGGATGGGGGGGGATTCAGTTCGTGAAGTTCATGCTCGTTAGCACTCAAGTTGCCAAAATTCTGAGGTCGGTGGCCCTTTTGAGATGGAGATACAGATTGTACTCTACAGTTCTATGGAGAGTTGAAAATGTGAGTGGGACTACTTTAGTTTTCACGTGGATGTCGAAAATTCATCTCATGCTCTTGGTAATTCAAATTCTACATGTCAAGCTGTTGGTGGAGTACTTGAGGTGGAAATTCAAGTTGGTTTCACCTGGTTTGTGGAGTGTGAGAAGTGATACTATGGCAGTTCATTTCCCCGTTATGAGCTGTGACACAAATGGACATTATGCGAGCAATATTTTGCAACTCAAAATGGGTAATGGTTTATCTAATACTACAGCTTTCATACTTGCTGAGATCAGGGTGTTTAGTGCAGGATGCACAATGTGTGATAAAATGTTCTAGCAAGGTATGAATTATGGACATAGGGTATTTGACCATGGCAAGGGGCTTCAGCGCATGAGGAGTTACTTTTGTTTTGCTATGCAATGGGGTCAAACAACATGTGATGTTTATCTCTCAAAAATCAGGTTCTTATACTCTCCATTGCTTACACCTGAAGTGTTTGTCGGACTTGAGACTCAAGAAAGAATTATATTGAAAGTTAGGCAATTCCTTCGTATTTTACCCTGCCTGGTTTGGTAAATGATCGACAACAACTCTGAAATGGATTCTTTCACCTTTTTCATGGTATTCACACAAGTGGTGCGTTAGCGTCATGGCTATTGGCTGCTCTAAAGGTGTCGCAAGCAAGGAATATCTACCATTCAAGTTACTTTTTGTTGTTCTCATCCTTGAGGACAAGGATGTTTTGAAGGGGAAGGGAATGTCATGTACCTGCTATAAATAAGAGGGTGACCCTTATCGTAATTGTATCTGTCTTTAGTAGTAATGGTATTTAGTATAGTCAGGAGTGGTAGTTAGTAGGCGGTTGAGATGTAATCACGTGGCGGGTTAGTGGTCGTTAGATATTTGAGAGAGAACCCTAGTTATATAAGGAGTCAGAGTGTGTAATGAAAATCTTAATCAAATTATTAATCAAAACCAATCGTTTACTCGATTTGTAGGCTGTTCGCAAGAGCAGAGAAACTTGATTCTCTGAATCAAGTATTTATCCTGTCACTGTACCTCCAGGTACATGACAAATTGCCGGTGATGCAGCCTGGGGATTTGTTCGATTCTCCTTTTACTATCCCTTATCCAGGACATGTGTTGGTTGGTGGATTCAGCGTGCCGGTTCAGTTCGAAGAGTTGTACACAACGATATGGGAGAAGCACGGTCACATTGCTACCACCACGAAACTCAAAAGTCGTCTTGCGTTGGTCAACCGCATCCAAGAAGCTTTAGTTTCTATCCAGGGGATGGGCGTCACGACTGGTCGAACAGTTTCTGAGGAGATGCTTGAAGATTGGAGGTGCCATCGGGACGTGTTTGCGCAGTACAGCTTCAATGCTCCTTGGTTCTTCAAAGGGTTCTCCAAGATTCAGGAGCTTGAAATTACAGGATGAAGTCCCTCTGCGGGACTGTGTTGATCGCCCGGGAAGAAGAGGTTGAGAAGTTGTCTAAGGAACCGGAGTGAAACAGCTGCGCTTCAAAGGATGAAAGTCTCTCTCGCGGAAAAGGACGAGTTGTTCTTTGAAGGACTTTCCTTGAAGTATTCATGCTATATACTTGCCTTTTCTTTTAGATGCTTTTCTCTCTTGAGTGATAGTGAGGATTTTCTTTGACCTCCGGTTTTGAATTAATAGGTAATTGAATTGGCTTATTTTGAGATAGTTTTGTGAACAACCTTTTTGAAAGAGATTATGTTAAATGAAATTTGCATCTTGGTCATGAATGATTGCACATGTCATATGAAATTGCAAATGTCGTGTAAAAGGGAGGTATGAAGGGAAACAAATATGGCATTTGATCGTTGAGCCCCTTTCTCCATGTGCGGGATGCTAAGTCCCCAGTGAATTCTAAAATTATCCTTCTTGTAAAATTGTTGAGTAAAACTTACTTGCTTTTGAAGCCTCACTTGTATCAAACCGGAGTAGCCTCTCTAAGAAAATCCTTCGCACCAATCTCTCAGAGTTATCGCTCTGGACCAAGCTTCTCCTGAACAATGCGCTTCAAAGCGTTGCATTCGCTGGTGGGGTGATGGAGGAACCGGTGGAAATGACAGTACCTCGGGTCCATTACTTCTTGATCAGTAGGCGGACGCCATACCGGGGGTAGCTCCACCTCTCCATTTTGTACCCACGCCTCCAGTAGCTCCAGAATCTTCTTCATTGGGAAGGGGAAATGTAAGTGCCTTGAGTCTGGCTTTTCCTGCGTTAGTGGGCGTTGTGATGTCTCTCCGTGGCTTTGATGTGGAACAGGAGATGAAGTTGGGAGATTTGCGAATGCCATCATATCTGCGGATCGCTTGCCTAGGTAAAGGGATGTGGAAGGTGTCGTAATGTCACTGCTGAGTGACCAGATTGAACGTTCCCATCCTCTGTATTCAGGTATTTCCTAATTGATTTCTCCTTCCTCAAGCATTTCTTCAGTCGGTTGGAAGGATGACGCTGATTGGACAGTCTTCCGGGCTTCAACAAGAGTTTTGAGATATAAATCTTCTAGCAGGGCTCCGTAGGCTGCAGGCTCCCTTTCTTTATCTGGAAGACATTGTAGCACTCCGGACAAGTCTTTTGTCGGACCATGTTGTCCATCTTTCCTGATTCGTTTTCGACTACGTGCTCTTTTTGCTTCTCCACTTGTAAAGGTGTGACTCCTGACTAAGGATTCAACGTTTCTTGCACTGTCTGAGTTGATGCCTATCGACCCTCCTTGTAATTGTGCTGCTATATCATTCAAAAGGTGAAATGTCTCGCTCTGCCTTCTGGTGGTACCGGCTTGATTTGCCAAGACATCCTCCAACATTCCAGCTATGCTTCCCATGATATCTGAACCACCTGTGGATTCCGGGTGAGGATACATCGTGAGACGAAAATCGAAGAATTGAGAATTCGATTTTTTGTAACCGAGAGATCAACCTCCCACTGTGGTCGCCAATTGTTTATGGGTGAAAACTACTCCTGCAGAATTTGGTAATTTGGGGTGTGGATGAGGAATGAATTTAAACCTTAAACAAATGCACTGCGCGGTGAGTGCTTGTAGATTCGAGAGATCAATGCGTGCAAGTCCGGCCTAAACCAAGAAATGGCCGTTCCAGGACTTGTTTCGGTCACAAAGTGAAGGAGATGGGGTTGATCTTAGGGAGGGAAGCGAAGAAGGTGTTGAGATTGTGAAGGTGTTGGCTTGCTTATGACTTGTAATGAGAAAGGTGAGCAGGCTTGTGATTGATGCAAGCAAGCTCGGGTGTTGGAATACGTTTTTGTATTAACACTTGGTTTTCTGTCTCGTCTGGACTTGTGTTGTTGTTTGAAATAGGGCGGAGAACCTATTTATACAAGTCATTGAGCCTTATTCAGTCTCTCGTGGGAAGTGGAGGAAGTGGAGTGATGGAGTAGTGGAGTTGTGCGTCGGTGCCACACGACCAGTCTTGCCCACTTCTCCTGTTCATCTCTAACCGTCCAAGACTTCCCGACACGTTCTTTGTGATGGCGCGTTGCCGCACGTTGCACGCTGTAAACCGCCAGACCAATACCCCAGTATGTATCCCCCCAGTTTGTGACATGATTGATGTCTGGAATGTGTGGATCGTGGATCCACAAAAGATAGCATGTAATGCTGAATTGAATAACTATGTTATTCAGAAGTCGATACTTATGAAGTATCGTGTGTATTTTATGCAGGTACTGCATTATGGTGTGGTAAAGTGATGAGTAATGACGCCTCACTAACCAAATAACTCCTGACCAGGGTTGTATAACCAAGCTGGTGAAGTTGGACGGATGAGATGATCTTTGAGACACTCATCTGCGATCGTTAATGAATATTAGGGTTTTGAAGAGGTGCGCAAGCATCACTCTTCAGCTTGGTCGAAACCAAGCATGGAAAGGGATTTGGAGAGGACCGAACGGGTATGTGTGTAGACAGCATGCCGGTGTGCACGTCCATACCTCATTGTCCCATGAAGGCGCGATCTAGGCCACTCAATTTGACCGGTAAAGTTGAGTGGTTGAGATCGGTTTGCGACAGAAATCCATTGCCGCAAAGGAGTTGGAAACCACGTGACATCCCTAGTTCGGGCACGCGTTTCAAGACGACCCATCTTGGTCGGTCTTGGTCGATCATACCAGCGTGTAGGTGGTAGGCTGGTGTTCACACCTATACCTGATTATCCCATGAAAACGTGATCCGAGCCATCCAAATCGTCCAGGCGAAGTTGAGTGGTCGAGATCGGTTGTGGTTTGGGAGGCGTGGCCATGCTAGTTTGGACGCGCGTTTTGGATTAACCAGGCATGATATGCCTTGGCCGAACACATGAAGAGGTAGATGGGCCCACGGTAGTCATCTTTGGTATGACCGGCCCTTGCTTAATCTAATCTGTGACCCTCCATTCGTGCGGAGAAGATGGACGCGCGTGATGGCTTGAAACCCTAATTTTGGCTTTCAAAAGCCGTGCGCCATCTCTTGTTTGGGTGACAATTTTGTCACGACCAACCATGGTTGGTTTTGACCGATTGGTCAAATGTGTAGGCGGGCCCACGGTAATCGTGTTGACATGCTCGGGCCCTTTGAGTCTACATCTACACCCTCCATCTATACCTGCGAAGATGGATGGTTGAGACCATTTTGCGACACATGTAATATGCCGCAAACCCTAATTTAGGGTTTTCCGTCCATAATGCTTGGTATGAACGGTTTCTTGGCAAGCTAGGCCAATGACCGACCATGCGGGGTCGGCCGTGGGTATTCCATACCTGCTTGGGGGTGATGGAATTGATCTGGGGTCATCCAATCATGCTTATGGAGTTGGATGACTGCGATCAGATCATATTCGGACTGATACGGTCAGTCCAGGATGCTCAATCGGGCTAGTATAACACACCGAGAGGGCTCAATCGGGCTAGTATAACACACCGAGAGTCGGCTGTGTACGGGTATTTCGTACATGGTTTCATTATAGTGCTTGGAGGTTCGTGTTACTCTGTAAGAGTAACACTCGGTCGTCATGCCACACCGATAATGAGTACTTTGGAAATACAAGGCCGATATGAAATTCACGAGGAAGGGATTGTTGCCACATGCTCCAACCTGGAGGAATTTCATGTATTCACAGAATGGGATTGTTGCTACATGCTCCATTCTTGGTGAATCAAGTGAGGGAGTATCCAACACTTATAAATGGCTTTATCTTTTACAAGATGTCAGCGCATGATTTTTCTGGTTTTTTACAAATTTAACCTTAAACGAAAATCCACCATCAACACTATTATTCTTCTTCCTCTCGTCTTATTCTCCGTCGCGATGAAGAAGACGATCACAAAAAGAAAAAACTAAGAAAACCCATCATTTATTTTTGCTTTTGAAAACCCCCAAATTCGAACTATAAGCTAACATACAGTTGGGAAAATTCATACTTCCCAACCGTACGTACAAGTTACGGTATGGAAGTATGATTTTTTCAAACCGTAGGATTTCTGAACCCAGAATATATGGTTTGGAGTTCTTAACTCTACACCATATATGACTTACGGTTGGGTTTCCCAACCGTATGCACTGTCTACGGTGGGGTTTCCCAACCGTAGACAGTTCTGAAACTGTTTTTTCAAAAACCTAATTCGATCGATTCCGACCTATCCATGCATAAAAACTAATGAAATAAGATGGCTTTTTTGATTTTTACCTTATTAAAGTCATTGCGGGTGGATTAAGTGGTGTTAACCGATAATGAATTATTTTGAGAATTGATGATTAATCGAAGAAATAGGCGATGGAGGTAATGGGGAAGAAGAAAATGGAAGAGTTAAAAGGAGAGGAATGAAAACAAATTAGTTTTAGGTTTCAATATTTAATAGGTTAAGGGTATTTGAGTATTTTTATTATGAATTAGGTCCCCTTATCTTCATTGTAGGATATTTGAATCCTTAAGAGCCCTCAAAACTCTTTTCTTGGAGCCCCTATAATAGGTTTCTTTTTTTTTTACCATCAACCCATAAGTATTTTATTCCACAAGAAACATTTACATGATGGTTTTAAAGAGAAACAAGTATATCATGACATGAAACAAATACAAAGAAAGATACAAAACCGCGAAGGGAAAGAGCGATCTACCACGATAACACCCAAATCTTGTACTTTGAGATTAGAGAAGAAATGGTACTCGAAAATATAATTCGACCATTTTTGATAGATTTTCTTCTTGGAAAAGAGATGCTCCTATGACAGAGGAGTGATTTTCCCAAAAAATCTTCATGTGCAGCAACTAACTCGAAACCCTTAATCTATTTTTCTGATGAAGAAAAACTTGATCTTCGCCCGTGCCGAATCACCGATGTACTTTTATCAAGAAAACCAAACTCGAACACGTTAGAAAGAAACACTATAAGATAAAAATCGCTCTAATAGCGAAGAAATTATTGAAAGAAAAAAAAAACTCCTAAATCAAAATCAATTATATCTAATATAACTTAAACCAAGAAATCTTTGCTCAGATCTAGCCCCTAAAGGACTAGATCTAAGCAAAGGAAGAAGAAGAAGTTGATGGGTTTTTCTCTAGTTTTTGAGAAGTGAGTATTGAAAGCAAAGGTATAAGTATGTGAATTAATAACTTAAAAATCCTTCATTGTTTGATGCCTATGGATTTCTTCATCTACCCAATAGAGAAGGATAAGGGGTGTCTAAAGTGTGCTAAAATACTAAATTACCCTTTACACAAACTTAATAATCTAATTATCTAAAACAAATACAAATATAAAAATTTAAATCATTTCTATTAATAATCTTTAATCAAAAACTAAAACCCAATTATTGATGGTGGCTTTTAACTTAGGGGTGAAGTCGTAAAACCCTAGTCAGACAGTGACGTCACATAACTTGAGTAATAATGTCCAAACCAAGCACATTTATTGAACCCTTTAATTTGTCTGCGAGAAAATTACCAGGGTACCTTTTTTTAATGCTAATTAGGGTTTCGACAAGCCAAAACCCTAATTCTCACACAGCACATGCCAATGGCTCATCATGCCAGACACATCCTACCACGCCAAGGCATGCCAACCATGCTAGCCGCACCCTTGTGCCAATGGCAAACCATGCCAGCCACACCCACCGCGCCAAGGCATGCCAACCATGCTAGCCGCACCCTTGTGCCAATGGCAAACCATGCCAGCCACACCCACCGCGCCAAGGCATGCCAACCATGCTAGCCGCAACCTTGTGCCATGGCAAACCATGCCAGCCACACCCACCGCGCCAAGGCATGCCAACCATGCTAGCCGCACCCTTGTGCCAATGGCAAACCATGCCAGCCACACCCACCGCGCCAAGGCATGCCAACCATGCTAGCCGCACCCTTGTGCCAATGGCAAACCATGGCAGCCACACCCACCGCGCCAAGGCATGCCAACCATGCTAGCCGCACCCTTGTGCCAATGGCAAACCATGTCAGCCACACCCACCGCGCCAAGGCATGCCAACCATGCTAGCCGCACCCCTGTGCCAATGACAAACCATGCCAGCCACACCCACCGCGCCAAGGCATGCCAACCATGCCAGCCGCACCTACCAAACCCTTGGACTCACATGCCAAGCCAAACCGCACCTTGCCTTGGCCCTAGCCATGCTAGCCGCGTCATGTGCCAACGGCATGCCAAACCCTTGGCCCCACCATGCCAAGCCAAACCGCACCTTGCCTTAGCCCTAGCCATGCTAGCCGCACCATGCGCCCATGGCATGCCAAGCCCTTGGCCCCGCCATGCCAAGCCAAACCATTCACGCCACACCCTTGGCCCCACATGCCAAGCCAAACCGCACCTTGCCTTGGCCCTAGCCATGCTAGCCGCACCATGCGCTCATGGCATGCCAAGCCCTTGGCCCCGCCATGCCAAGCCAAACCATTCACGCCAAACCCTTGGCCCCACATGCCAAGCCAAACCACACCTTACCTTGGCCCTAGCCGTGCTAGCCGCGCCATGTGCCAACGGCATGCTAAGCCCTTGGCCCCACATGCCAAACACACCTAGCCGCGCCACCATGCTGGCCTTCCCTACGCGGCTACCAAAAACAAAGGCGTGCGACGATCCACGGTCCCCCTTCAATCCCAGGAGCAAATCCTAGCCATCCAAGGTTACCAGACGACGCATGGTAACCTTTGGCCCGAAAACCTAAGTTTGGCTACGCCAAACCATGCCATGCCAACGACATGCCAACCTAGCCGCGCCACCATGCTGGCCTTCCCTACATGGCTACCAAAAACGAAGCCGTGCGGCGATCCACGGTCCCCCTTCAATCCTAGGAGCAAATCCTAGCCATCCAAGGTTACCAGACGACGCATGGTAACCTTTGGCCCGAAAACCTAAGTTTGGCCACGCCAAACCATGCCATGCCAACGGCATGCCAACCTAGCCGCGCCACCATGCTGGCCTTCCCTACGAGACTACCAAAAACGAAGGCGTGCGACGATCCACGTCCCCCCTTCAATCCTAGGAGCAAATCCTAGCCATCCAAGGTTACCAGACGACGCATGGTAACCTTTGGCCCGAAAACCTAAGTTAGGCCACGCCAAACCATGCCATGCCAACGGCATGCCAACCTAGCCGCGCCACCATGCTGGCCTTCCCTACGCGGCTACCAAAAACGAAGGAGTGCGACGATCCACGGTCCCCCTTCAATCCAGGAGCAAATCCTAGCCATCCAAGGTTACCAGACGACGCATGGTAACCTTTGGCCCGAAAACCTAAGTTTGGCCACGCCAAACCATGCCATGCCAACAACATGCCAACCTAGCCGCGCCACCATGCTGGCCTTCCCTACGCGGCTACCAAAACGAAAGCGTGCAACGATCAACGGCTATCTTTCCTCTTGAGATGCAAAATCTCGACAGTCGAAGGTCACCAAGCTAGCAAGTCTCCCCAGTGCGACTTGCCAGGAAACAACAACATGCTACATGTTTTCCACAAAAATATTCGAGAAATCAACACATATCACAAACTAGGGGATCCTCTTTGGGTATTGGTTTGGCGGTTTACAGCGCGCGGCGTACACTACGCCCGTCATAAGGATGAGGCGGTTAGTAAATACAGGGAGTTAATGGTGAAACGTTCTTTTTATGGAACATCAATTCCATGCGTTAACGTTACCACCTCCTCCCATCTATTCACCCATTTTTCCATTCCTTAATAAGACCGGAGTACGTTTCACTTCGACTTATATAAATAGGTCTTACCTATTTCCACCAAACAACAAGTTCATTCGGGAATATACAACACTCAGAAAATACTTGCTAGCTTACCATTTGTTAGCCTTCCCACTTTTCTGATACAAGTCACAGTAACACAACTACTCTTCCAGAATCAACTATTCTGGTCTCATCACTTTCCTTGCTTCCCTCCCCAAAACCAACCCATTCTCCTTCACTTTGTGACCAAAGCAAGTCCGGAACGGCCATTTCTTGGTTTAGGCCGGACTTGTACAGATTGATCTCTTGAATCTAAAGTACTCCCTTGCAGTACATTGTTTAGGGTTTAAATTTGTTCCTTACTCGCACACCCGAAATTACCAAAATCAACAAAAACTATTTTCACCCTTAAACACCAATCCATCAAAATCAAAAACTAAAACTTAATCTCAAAAAACAGTTCAATTTTTTTTTTTTTCAAACAATATTTTCGACGAAAAACAATTCAAGTGATTGAGTTACATCCCTTTAATCCGATCCTTTGAAGAGAGATTCATCAATGATTTAAGTATGAAACTCCGAAGTTTCCTCATCAAATTTTTCTAAAAGTCAACCACAATCGATTATGCATTAACATATACCGGTTGTTGTTGATGTTCATCAGACATGAAGAACATTTCCCATAATCGGTGGATATGGTACACCTATATAAACCAATTTTGGGGTTGATATTCTTCGTGTTTGAAGAACATCAACAACAATCGGTATACATTAATGCATATATCAACCGATTCATTAACCATGTTTGAATCTTTGCACAAACCCTGTAATTTTTATCTTTATATTATAGAGCATGAAAATACGAGTTGAACGCAAAAAGAATGAGGTCATTCCGACATTGGTCGAAGAAGTTATGAGCAAAACAGTCGAACAAATGCCCAGATTTACAATCGGTTTACATGGGCATTTACGTAAACCGGTTCTAGCGAATGAAAATCACGGAAAAACTCTTGAATCTTACAATCAATCTATGTTCTAAGTCTTATAAGTCGATTCCTAGAATAAGTTTACAAGTGCACACTACAACAAAAAGTGCTATAGATCACACACTAAAGTTCACAGTTTATGAACACTTGTGGTCTTTTTAGGGATAAAACTTAAGGACCATTGATATTATAGTGTTTATGATCTTAGACATAGAGACCTTCCTATACATCTCATACATTTGGAGAAGTGTGATCTTACAACTGACTATTTGACCACTTTCAAACATTATTTTGTGATCTAAAATCTATCCATAAAGCTTTTTGATAAATTTTAAAAAATAATTGCAGTGATTGTGGCTCGAACCTGCGACCTCGAACTCTATTAGGGGGGAAAAAGGACAACCCACTTAATTTTTGGGGTGCGAATAACAAAACCTAATGTCTGCTCCTCGAATTCTCAGTCTTCTCTTATCTAATTTTCACTCTAAAAAAAACTCTCTCCGTCTCTGTCTACTGAAAATCCGAGGAGAAAAATAAAACCCTAGACTTCGATTTCACGATCCAAATCAAGAGAAATTGAACCATAAACTTTCGATTTTGTTCTTTAACATTGTGTTTTCATTTGTTTTTAATCATAATCAGTGTGTTAATACACTTAGATTTCATGGAGAAAATTAAATTTCGACTTCATTTTGAATGTTGCAGGTTAGGGTTTCGAAATTGGATCATTGAAGAAAAAGTTTCAGAGGTAAATTTTCAAATATATCTCTTAATCCTCTAAATTATTACGATTGCACTATATACAAGATCCGAACCTAGGTTTTTCATTTTCAATTAGGCGGTATTACAGAATTTTTATTTGAATGCTCTTGTTGCTAGATTATTTTTAATGATTTAAAACTACAATGATGTCTTCATTAGTGAGTATAGAATGGTGAATGTCTCCTTTTTGACTCTTTCATTTCATTGAATTTGGATAAATCCTCTGTAAGATATCTACTACGCATCATAAATAATTCCAATCTACTATCTTTATTTACTTCAGTTGACGGTATAATAATTGCTATATGATTTTAAATTATTGTTTGGTCTAGTGGTATGATTCTTGCTTTGGGTGCAAGAGGTCCCGAGTTCGATTCTCGGAACGCCCCCCCTTTTTCGGGCTTTGCTCTTGTTGCAGTAAACCTATGGATATTTTTGGCGATCATGCGCTCCATTGTGCTAAGGATGTTGGAATTAAGTTCCGCCACGACATAATTCGTGATTTATTTGTCGATATCCTTTACAAAGCCCGCATCCCCGCACACAAGGAAGCGAATCTGGGTATTATAACCGATGATAACAAGGATCTACGTCCGGTGACATCCTTGTTCTCAAATGGGAAAATGGGCAAGATGTGTGTATGGATGTCACAGAGTCTCTCCCTTTCTTTGGTGATGGAGCTCGAGCCTTTATTCCAGGGACAAGCTATTTCGAGAGCAGTCTCGCGTAAACACAATAAATATTCATCTGAGTGTGCTGCTCGTGGCTACGGTTTGAGTGTCTTAGCCTTTACCACTCTAGGAGAGCTTAGTGATGACTTTATTTCTTTTGTCAAGCGTCTAAATAATTGTTTGTTTAGTAAGGACGCTGGTAGTGGTTTGGGTTGCTTTATTTTTCATAGGTTAGGTGTTTTTATTCAAAAAGGGGTGGGAGCTCAGCTTGTTGCTCGGCTTCCAACCAAGGGTGGTGTTATATGAGTATTAAAACCAATTATTACCAAAGGAAATTTATTATGTTTATGTGAATAATAACATTCTTATTTTGATGTTGGTAGGATAATTCTAGTTGCTTCTTGTGTCAATCTCGTGCAGCTACCTAGGGGTTGTTACATGTCTTGCACTATATGCTACCTACATCAAGGATTTTTTTTTTCCTTAAATTTTTATGCTCATTGGTAAATCTTGATATCTATTGAAGTGCTTGTATTCAGTAGTTGTACTTTCCTTAGATATGGATGCCTTGATAACACTATATGCTATTTTTATGAGTGACTCTCATCCTTCTTGTTGCCCAAATGCAGCTAGCCCTATAACATGGACCGAGCTGAAGATCTGGTAAGGGAGATGGAACAAAAATTAATGCTCCAATTGACATATATCATACTATGATGGATGGTTACACGAACATTAGCAATGAAGAGAAGTTGCTTGTCGTGTTTAAAAGACCTGAGATATACATTTTTGTTGATTAAATGGTATGATTTGTTTGCAGTGCATGTTCAGTTTATATGATAAATGCGAGACTAAGAATGGTAGTGTTTTGAATACTATATGTTACAAACGTAAACATCTTATGCCATACCTGGTCAGTATTGCGAGCTCAAAGGTGTTGCCAGGTTAACCTTTTTGTGCTCTACTTAGTTTTTACCTCTCAAATGTGTCTGAAACTCCAAGGAGTATGGTATATTAACTTCATAAAGATACACTGATGTTATTTCTATCTTGACTGTTCTTATATGCTCTCTTTCAAGGGGCTTCCGTTGGTCCTGTTATTCAGATGGCTATGTATATTGACTTTAGGCTAGTATAGATGGATAAGCATTGTTGTTTGTTTGTTGCTATGGGTGTCTAAGCTAAATTAACTTGGTAAAGTCAATGTATTGCATCTACATACTTAGATGCGAAGACTACATATAACTGTTGGCATTGCCCTTTAGGCACTTGTACATTCTTCCTTTTTACGTTCTTTTGTGTATATAATTAGTCTGTCAGTGTCCACTTCTATAGACATGAAAATTGAATTGAATTACTATATTGTGGGAAATATTCATAGTCCAATTAGAAGACAAGGAATATGGCCTATGATTTATTTGTCCAAATTCGCCATGTGTGTGAACTTGTCCTTCCTTCGCTCTTTAAGAGGAATTTCTATTATTTGTTCTATTTTGTTGTTAGCAGGGTTGTTGTATGGTCAATATTTTATCCTTTGTATGGTACTAGTCTGTCTGTCTCCATCTCAGTTACGTCCAATGTTGGAGGTCCGTGTATGTTCTTACTTATTTTTATCAACTTTATGCGAACTTTTTATTGTGGTAACCATGATTATGATTTTCAAAATGGAATCTAATGATATCCTATTAAGTCACATAAACTCACATCCCTGATTTTCAAAATTCAGGGATGTATCTAGCAGTAAGTCGTAAGAATATCTGACACTGCTAACCCTCATTACCACCGTCTCTTACTCAATGGCCAAAATTTTCAACATAATTATAGCCCCAACAGCTACCCAACTCACATAAACTCACATAAAACTGCCAGCGGGAATTCTATAAAGATCCAGGATGCACAAGTATAATGATTTTCAGTTCCTTGAGCACTTTGTGTAAATATGCATTATCATTTTCTGGTTCCCTGTATTTAAAGTCTCCTTATGGTATTTGCAGGATATGGTGGTTCTCTATGATTCTTTACAGCTTGCTCACAAATGTATTCTAAATTCCTTCTATGGCTATGTCATGCGAAAGTGAGTGATTATTTGATCGTTTGGGATCCCGTTGGTTATTATGGGTTTTCATTATTTCTTTTCCTTTTTTTATCATCTAAGAAAGAATGTCGTGATCTACTTCAGGGGTGCAAGATGGTACTCGATGGAAATGGCTGGTGTAGTTACTTACACTGGAGCAAAAATCATCCAGAATGCTCGTGTATTAGTTGAAAAAATTGGGAGACCATTGGAGTTGGATACAGACGGTATCTGGTGTGCACTTCCTGGGTATTTTCCGGAGAACTTTACCTTCAAAACAAAGTACACATGTTTCTTCCACATTTCCTATACTGATTATTGGACCCAGACTGTTACATCAACTTTTCGTGTTCCTCTTATTTGCTTTGGTTATTTGGCTTATAATCTCTTTTTGTTATATTCATATCAGAGACTTGAAGAAAAAGTTGACAATTTCGTATCCTTGTGTCATGATTAATGCCGATGTCGCAAGAAACAACACAAATGATCAATACCAGGTGAGCAGGGCACTTCAATTAACATTTAATTTCCCACGTCCAGCTATCAAGCGGTCATAATTATAATGTAGCTAGTTATTTAGCAAACCTCTTGTTCGTTTCATGCCATGAAAATGCTCAGCACATGTTTGATTAGTCTCATGCCATGACAGACACTCGAAGATCCTATTAATAAGACATATACTACACAAAGCGAATACTCTATTGAATTTGAAGTGGATGGTCCGTATAAGGTGAGATGAATCAGCTCATTACCATCAGTTTTTCTAGTTTATACATTTTTCTTCACGAACCTCACAAGGAGTCCATTGGCCCATATCTGGTTCACAGACGATGATCCTACCAGCTTCAAAGGAAGAGGGGATATCAATTAAGAAGCGGTATGCTGTTTTTAATGATGACGGAACCATTGCGGAGCTTAAAGGTTTTGAAATTAAGCGCAGAGGTGAGCTTAAGCTCATCAAAGTCTTCCAGGTTTGCTTTGTTTCTTCTGCAGTTTCCTTGGTTTTGTGTGTTCATTTTTGTACTCAGTTTGTATCTTATTCTTATTTTTCCTTCTCCAACATTTTCAATGTCCGCCCAGTCCCTGCGGTTTGTCTGTCAATCTTGATAAACTATTCATCTATGTGCATATTTGATGCCCAAATGTTCATGACATCATTTGCTTATGTCATGTGATTGTTATTCTGCATCTTAATTATAGGAATGAGATAACAGGCAAGTGTGCCATTATCAACACTAGCAATATGTTTCTAGCTTATAGATTAGTTCAACATTTTACCCTTTGTAAGGAATATTATTTGCATCATCAATATGGTGTATGCTTGTGGCCTTTTCTGAACTTCAACTTGATCACAGGCTTAGGTTTTCGACAAGTTCCTTGATGGGCAAACCCTTGAGCAATGTTATTCGGCAGTTGCATCTGTTGCTAACCACTGGCTTGATCTTCTTGACGTATGCCTCTCTATGCTTCACTTTATTATATTATAAAGCTTAGGATTTATTAGCAATTTTACACTCTTGCATGATTGGCTTTAGATAAATCATTTTAACACAGAATAAGTCAAAGAGAACTGATTTATAGCTCTCCGTATGCATGTACACATCCCAGGTGAAGTCCTGCATCCATGGGCAACACTTTTGGAGTGAATGCATGTTATCCAATGGTATGGATCATATACGTGCCACATTCTGCAATTCACAGATTCGTTTCAATTAGATCATTTGATGTTTGGTTAGTATGGGCCATGGGTGAATATCAGTATGTGAATATGTCATCTCAATGAGAATCTAGGTTACTATAAGCAGCACTGACGACACTATATAGGTTAGGCTTTGCAATAAGAGTAGTAATAGACATACCTAGTATAAATCCACAACAGAATAATCTGTTGTGTAAGTCCTATGATACTCCACTATGTGGCTTACGCGCATCCCTCGAACGGGACATATGTAAAGTTACATGAGTCCTTTTTATTTGCATCAATAGAATACATGTCTCGTTTAAGTGGGTACCTAGCGACGTTCTTTTGCAATTTGCTGCCACTTTTGGTTGTGGACTTTTCTGTCACTTTATATGTTTGCTTATTTCAGACAGGGTCTTCTGGTCAGCTTGGGGTCTGAGTTCAATTCAGAACTGTTAGTATGGTGCGTAAACTCTAATTTTCTTTTCCTTATAGGTTATTCAAAATATCCACCTTTAACTCCGAGTTAGGTACTTCACTATTGTGATAAACTCTTATCAAAGGCCACTTTTGTACTAGGAATGGGATAATAGAGTCGATTGTGCTAATGGATGAAGAAGATCTTAAGGAGTGGGTTGCGCAGGTTGAGCTTGGTCTTTTCTTTACTTTTGTTTCTATGCCTGAGGGTGGGAACAATCTCATGCAAATATGTTTTAGGTACTTCTTTCTCTATACTATTATCTGTGTTCAATCCCCTTGTCATTAGCTCATACAATCATTGTAGAGGCATGCAAATTATATGTCAAACTGTGAAATTCACCTTCAACACTCAGTAGCCCCAAGTTTCATAGGATGAGGTAAAATCGAGTTTAACTTTGATTGTCGAATGCAATGTTACTGTTCAAAGAAAGCTCCAGTCTCTGGGGTATATGGTTCCATATGAGCATTGTTTTCATTTCAATCTTGTGTAAAATATGGTAAAATATGGGAATTCCTGAATATGTTGAGTGAATCATTTGCAGTTTCCTTTCCTGTTCTTTTGGTTGATGATTGAGATTTCCCATTTTGGAACAAAACTTTCAACTTGAAATTGCACTTACAGTTTATAGTAGAACTTTTATTCATGTAAGCTTTATATCAATATGTTTGGTCTTTAAATTGATAGACTCAGCAGACTCAGTACAGGTTGTACTGATGTAGTAAGACTCTGCAGAAATGTGTATTTGATTTAGACATGAAATGAATTGAATTCAGACATTTCTTCCTTTTTATATCACTTTCTGGATTTGAGTTACAGGTGCCAAAATGGTATGGGTTACAGGTGCATAAATGGAATGGAATATACTGTTTGTATAGGTTAGATTTGGGTTGAAAACTTAGAGGAAAGATCACAACTTCTAGATCCTTGTCTTTTAAAAACCTTGACTTTAGATCTCAACTTTTCAGAACTTTATGTTCTTTGCATAGGGTAAGATCACACTTTTCATTTGAGGAGAGTTGTTATCTATAGATCACCCTTTAGATTATACTGGCAAAGATCACAAACAGCTAGTACTTAGATCACACTTTTTAAGAATGATCCATGTATATTTTTGTTGTAGTGGCATAAACGTATACCGATTCCGGGTTGAGATTTTTCAAAAAAATCAAAAATTTTACATGTTTTGATGATGATTTAAGATTAGTTGATTTATAGGTTAACATGATTACACATCAATTAATCATCCGAATTGACAAAAATTAATCAGGGGTAAATTATCCATTAAGTAATAGTTGGATAAAAGGTTTTCCATTTTACTTCAAAATATTTTTTTTTGTCTTTTAGTCGTAGGTCTAAAATAAAACCCCGAAGGAAGGTTAAAAATAACATATCTTTTGAATAATCGGTCAATGAAGTATTTAAACTCATGTGAGTCCTCGTGCCAATTATTTTTCAAGCTACGGGCGGCATTTGGGATCCTAAACTGAATAAAAGCGCTTAACCAGTGTGTTACATTTTCAGTCACCAATAATGTTTAACTTATTTTGTTTTATAATAATTAACAAACAAACACACCAAAGATCAAACCATTTACTAATGTACCGTGTAACTCAATGGAGTATATAGGCATACATAGAGCTTTGAAATTGACTATAAATTTTCGATTCATGATTCAACATATGATTGGATACTCAAAAAATAAAAACGAGTCATGTCGTGAGACATGCCGACTCAAAAGCCTTGTCAGTCGAAACTTTTAAAGTTTATCTATTTGGAAAGCTTTTTGAAATATCTACACAACGACAACAATATAACTATTACATTTTTGTTTCTTAAAGTTCTGGTTTTCGAAATATATTTTTTCTCTTGTGCGCTAGAATTGCTTAAAAAGTACATTAATTTTATATGTAGCATTGACTCTAAATTATTGAAAAGACGAGAGTACCAAGCACACCACCAACTTTTTTATGATTGACTTATATAAAATAGTTCTCGGATATAGTCTTCGTTCGAGAATGAACAAATTACAAAATCAACAAGGAACGTATAAACATAGTCTTTATATTATATTGTGAAAATAAATTAAACAACATAAATACCCAATATTTTGTTAATGAAGAAAACTGCTTGGCAAAAAAACCCGAGGTGTAGTCCTTTTTGACACATAATCATCCAACCTTAGTTACTCTATTTGGTAAGTACCCAAGCCCTAAATCCAATCCGTCATACGTAGGTGAATCCCCTAACTGATATTTGTAATAAACTAGCTATGAGTTGCTCTACAGTCTATTCGATCTCCAACCAGACAACTAAGATTTCTCTAGGACGTCAATTGAACAGTCAAAGAATACTGTTGTTTGAGGGTGAAAACGGTTTCTGCTGATTTCGGTAATTTCGCGTGAGTGGGTAAGAAACTGAGTCTAAACCCTAAACAATATATTGCAATGGAGTACTTTAGATTCGAGAGATCAATCTGTACAAATCCGGCCTAAACCAAGAAATGGCCGTTCCAGACTTGCTTCGGTCACAAAGTGAAGGAGAAGGGTTGGTTTTAGGGAGGGAAGCGAAGAAAGTGTTGAGACCAGAATAGTTGATTCTGGAAGAGTAGTTGTTTGACTTGTATCAGAAAGTGAAAGCTAACAGATGGGAAAGCTAGCAAGTGGTTTCTGAGTGTTGTATGCACCTGACCCAAAACTTGTTGTTTGGTGGAAATAGGTAAGACCTATTTATACAAGTCCAAGTGAAATGTACTCTGGTCTTGTAAGAAATAGAAACGGATGAGTAAATGGGAGGAGGTGGTAACCAGTAACGCCTGGAATTGATGTTCCATAATGAAGGAAAGCATTTTCACCATTACTCCCTGTATTTACTAACCGCCTTATTCTTATGACACTTTCATGTAACGGGCGTAGTGTACGCCGCACGCTGTAAACCGCCAAACCAATACCCTTTATAAGCATCCCCCAGTTTGTGACATGTGTTAGATGTCTCGAGTGTTTGCATGGGAAAACGTGTAGCATGGTGTTACGTATGGCATGGTGGCATGCCAGTGGCCATGGTAGAGTCGGTATGGATTTGCCATAGAATAGGAGCAGCCAAAATTAGGGTTTGGGTGTAAACCGTGATGTTTTGGCTTTGAGCCGCAAGTTAGGTGGCGGACTTGAACGGTCGAGATCTGCATCTCATAGGGAAGGATAATCGTTGATTATTGCAACTCTCCATTTAGCAGCCAGCGTTGAGCATGGCTTTGCCATAGAGTAGGCGCCGCCAAAATTAGGGTTTAGGTGCAAACCGTGATGTTTTGGCTTTGGGCCGCAAGTTTCCATGCGTTAGGTGGAGAAATTGGATGGTCGAGATTTGCATCTCAAAGAGAAGGGTAGCCGTCGATTATTGCAACCTTTCGTTTGTAGCAGCCAGCGTTGAGCATAGCTTGGTCAAAGAGTAGGCGCGGCCAAAATTAGGGTTTAGGCGCAAACCGTGATGTTTGGCTTTGGGCCACAAGTTGCCATGCGTCAGGTGGCGAACTTGTGTGGTCGATATTTGCATCTCAAAGAGAAGGGTAACCGTTGATTATTTCAACCCTTCGTTTGCAGCAGCCAGCGTTGAGCATGGCTTGGTCAAAGAGTAGGCGCGGAAAAAATTAGGGTTTAGGCGCAAACCGTGATGTTTGGCTTTGGGCCGCAAGTTGCCATGCGTCAGGTGGCGAACCTGTGTGGTCGAGATCTGCATCTCAAAGAGAAGGGTAGCCGTTGATTATTGCAACCCTTCGCTTGGTAGATGACGGCATGAAAGTATGGCCGGCAAGCTAGGATTTTTGTGTAGTTAGACGCGGCCAAAAGTTGGGGTCTTTGCGTAGTTTGGGCGCGACCACAATTAAGGCTTGGCGTTGGGACACAAGTTGCAACGCATTAGCTGGTGACCTTGGATGGTTAAGATCTGTATCTTAGATGGAAAGGTGGCCGTTGATCGTTGCAACCCTTCGTTTTGGCAGCCAGTGACGTGAAGGAAAGGCTGGCATGGTATAGGCGCGGCTAAAACTAGGGTTTAGTGCAAACCGTGGTGTTTGGCTTTGGGACACAAGTTGCCATGCGTTAGGTGGCGAACTTGGATGGTCGAGATCTGCATATCAAAGAGAAGGGTAGCCGTTGATTATTGCAACCCTTTGTTTTGGCGTGGAGAAGTGGCTGGCATGGTTTGCCATTGGCACGGTGGTGCGGCTGGCATGGTTGGCATGCCTTGGCACAGAGACGTGGCTGGCATGGTCTGCCATTGGCACGGTGGTGCGGCTGGCATGGTTGGCATGCTTTGGCGCAGAGACGTGGCTGGCACGGTGGTGCGGCTGGAATGGTTGGCATGCCTTGGCGCCGAGACGTGGCTGGCATGGTTTGCCATTGGCACGGTGGTGCGGCTGGCATGGTTGGCATGCCTTGGCGCGGAGACGTGGCTGACATGGTTTGCCATTGGCACGGTGGTGCGGCTGGCATGGTTGGCATGCTTTGGGGCGGAGAAGTGGCTGGCATGGTTTGCCATGGGCACCATGGTGCGGATGGCATGGTTGGCATGCCTTGGCGCGGAGACGTGGATGGCATGGTTTGCCATTGGCATGGTGGTGCGGCTGGATGGTTGGCATGCCTTGGCGCAGAGACGTGGCTGGCATGGTTTGCCATTGGCACGGTGGTGCGGCTGGCATGATTGGCATGCCTTGGTGCAGAGACGTGGCTGGCATGGTTTTCCATTGGCACGGTGGTGCGGCTGGCATGATTGGAATGCCTTGGCGCCGAGACGTGGCTGGCATGGTTTGCCATTGGCACGGTGGTGCGGCTGGCATGGTTGGCATGCCTTGGCGCAGAGACGTGGCTGGCATGGTTTGCCATTGGCACGGTGGTGCGGCTGGCATGGTTGGCATGCCTTGGCGCGGAGACGTGGCTGGCATGGTTTGCCATTGGCACGGTGGTGCGGGTGGATGGTTGGCATGCCTTGGCGCGGAGACGTGGCTGGCATGGTTTTCCATTGGCACGGTGGTGCGGCTGGCATGATTGGCATGCCTTAGCGCAGAGACGTGGCTGGCATGGTTTTTCATTGGCACGGTGGTGCGGCTGGCATGATTGGCATGCCTTGGCGCCGAGACGTGGCTGGCATGGTTTGACATTGGCACGGTGGTGCGGCTGGCATGGTTGGCATGCCTTGGCGCAGAGACGTGGCTGGCATGGTTTGCCATTGGCACGGTGGGAGAATTTGGGTTTGGCATATACAAAGGTGATTTCTGTTAATACTAAGGGTTCTGCCGTGGAACATGACACACGTATAAAAAAAAAGGGTACCCTGGTAATTCTTACGTAGGCATGCTGTTTGATTCAATAAATGTGCTAGTGGTCATAGTGACGTCATGTCAGATGCTTAACCCTAACCTAAAATCCACCATCAACATTAAGTCCCATGCTTAGCTCGGAACAGGAGCATTGGTGATAGACAAGAACAAAATCGAAACAGCGGGTCATGAAAGATGACTAGGAAGATTCGTCTAACCTTTTTCGAAAGTGTTCTGAATTTCGTGATCCTTGTGTTGGCGACCTTGCATGAATTCTGCTCGCGTCGTTACTGGCTAGACCGTGAAATAGTAGATGCGATTGCTGCAGGATGTTGGCTTGGTTTGGCCACGCGTCATCTTGGCTGGGTTAAGGAATATGGAGGCGTTGGCTTATCGAGTTGGTCGGTTTGGGATGGGAGCCGCAGGTATTTGCACGGATTGGAATGGAGTCGCGGGCGTTGCGCGGCTTGGCTTGGGCGCGACTTGGTTAGGTGTGACGCGACTTGGCTTAACCCGGCGTGACTCGGCTCGGCGCGGCTCGGCTTGGATTGGTGAGGCTCGGGCGCGACTTGGACGCTGGCGTGGATTGCTGGGCTATCATGAGATGAGGCATGGCGCAGATTATTGATACCGTGAGGCTTGTTACTGCGGGCCCGGCTGCCTTCTTCCATGCGTATCTCGAATAGGAAATCATTTCCTTATCTAAATCCCAAAAGTGTTACGTTGCCGATTCTGCTTTCAAACCTTGTTGCTGGCGTCAAAGAGGTAACAACGCGGGCAAGTGTGTCTCAAACACGTTCCTCCACGCTTTCTTACCAAACCCTAATTATTTTGCACGGCCAGGCATGAGATTTTTGCTGGTAGAATAGGTTCTAATTAAAACCTGATATCACGCCTTAATTCGCGGCTAATAGGGAGCTTTCCTTTTCGGGACTTCGTCGCTCTGCTAGATATAAGAGATGATCTTGAACCCTTCATTCGCACATATTGCTTTGAAATTGTGACCGTCCCCTTTACATGTATCATCTTCGTTTTTTTTTTTTTGGTTTTCCATTTTGTCTTCTTTCTGATGTAGGTTGTTGGTGTAGACAAGGTGAAAACTTACCCCCCCTTCTCTGGTTTTGTAGCGCATAATGGGATCTTCCAGTGACAGCCGCACCTCTAACTCTTCGGAGAAGAACTTTGGAATCGGCGAAAACCAGTTTTCTTTTCATGAGGAGGCATTAGATAGAGTTGAATCTCTGTTCCGTGAAGCTGGTGGAATTATTCGGGACATACCTCCTACCTATCTAGGAGAAGTGCGGGTGCGTGTTCAGACTTTCTTAGCTTCGGTGAACATGAAGGAGAAATGGGAAGGTGACGAAGCATCCCAGTGCGTTGAAAGGCTTCAGTGCAACAACACTTCTTCACAGCCCAATGCTAGGGCGGAACGGTCTGCTTCTCGGTTGAAACGACGGAAGACTGAGTTTGTGCAGTTTTTAGGGGAAAACCCACGTAACTTCTCTGTTCAAGAAGGCGTCATAATCCTCAATTCTGATGTGGATGAATCAGGAAATCCTCCTCTAAAGGTTGCTGAGGAAGGCGACGCTGCATTCGATGAAACCGAAACAGCTTTCAGAGTAGACGCCGAAACTGTTGTTGGTGACATCGGGGGGGTCATGGCGGCGTATGCTGGGACAATTGTTAAAGTGGACGTCGGGAAGGAGACGGATGTTGTTGCTGCTGAGACGCTTCCAGGTGGGACGTTGAGGCTTCCAGGCGGGACGTTGAGGCTGCTACTGCTGATGCGGCCTTCAGATGGAACCTTTGCTGCCCGAAAGATTGCTGGGGAAAGTGCTTGAAAGGGGATCTGACCGAGGAGTTGGGAACTCGTGTATCTGCTTTTGAGGACTAGTTTTCGTTGTTATTGTTTTTACTTGTTGCGTAGTTGACGCTTCGCAAACTCATTTTCACCTTCTTCATATTTGTGGCGAAGCTAGGGTTTTGCCAATTATTATCCTGTTTGTGGTTTCACATCCTTGAATAAAGCTTCTTTTTCGAAAGACCCAAATCTTCCATTAGAATAGGTTGCTCGACTTTCCATATTCATATATTATTCCCGTCAGAGCTTCGAACGATTGAATAAGGTACTTCTAGTACGTTTTTTTTTTTTTTTTTCGAGATTCGGAAGACTCATTTGGAAGAAAAGGTATGCTTTAAATAAAAATAAAAACCTAATGGAGAATGCAAGCGGTGCATTCATCTCGGGGAATACAAGTATCCAGTGGAAAGGGAAATGGCTGAGGAAATACTAAAAGAAAGGTGCTGGAAGAGAAAGTAGTACAGCGCCTTAGGTATTAAAAGGCTTGAGCCATCGCGAGTGAACTATCACACCCTCCAGCCTGTCAGTGTTGATGAGCTTGCAATATCCACCCAGAAGGACGTCTGCCACCAGATACGACTCATCTTCTTTGCCTTTGGGTAGATCAGTCCGGGCAACTATCTTCACTGTTACCTTTCCGACTTGAAACGAAGTCGCTTTGACTACCATATCTCCAATCTGAAATGAGTTCGGGTGTTTTGCAACCGCTTGAATCTTGGTCTCGTCAGTTTCGACTGCAGTTTCCAGATCCTTGGCAAAGCACTTGAATAGCCCGGCGCCCCATTCACATCTTTTGACAGCGCCCATGCCGCCAATAGTACTGAGTCCCCATGACGGGCTAAGAGAAGGAATGACTGGTGATGGATAAGATCGTTCGACCAGACTTACTTGTGTTTGGAGCCTATGAGTCAGTGCCAACGGGTTTTCCACAGGTGATCGAATTCCGTCGATAAGTTATTGATGCGGCTGTGGGTTGGACGGCTTGTTGGAGATTCTGTCGGGTGTCGACATCGGCAGAGAAGACATTCCCAGTTTTGCTTTGTTGTCGGATACCCACGAGCGCCCCAAGATCATGTCGTAGCCTAGTTCTTTGACAATGTGAAACTTGCTATGCGTCATGGTGCCTCCTATCTTGATCTTGAGGTTAACGTAGCCGTGCGCGTTCAAGGCTTCCCCCTCCGAGTTCTTGATCACGGACGGGAGATGGGTAGCTTCTTGCTTCAAAACTCCCGCAACTTTCAGAGTCTTGAACGATCAGTGTGTTACTGAATTCAATGCCTCTTAAGTAGGCCGTGGTAAGCAGTCCCCATTTGTGCTTTTTAGTATAGTTTCCTGATAGCGCTTGGGTTTTTTGCGCGGTTTCTGTGGTAGGGAAAAGTCGTCTGCCTGACACGATACGATTGAGAGCCATGAAAATATCTTGGCGCAGCGCCTGGGAAAAGTAGAGAATTTCGCATACATGTTGTATCATAGATTGTACAGTCTCACGTACGGAGACCCCGTAATTCCTCACCGGAAGTGGATCTCTATGTACTCCCTCGTTCCCAAGCTGAAGTTCTCCTGCCTCTACTTTTTCCTTAAAGATAAGTTTTAGTTTATTGCAATCACTGGTTGGGTGATGAACAAATCTGTGGTAGTGGAAATATTTGGGATTTGCCATATCGCCTTCGGTTGGTGGGCGCCTGGGAGATGGTAGTCTGATAACATCATCTTGAACCCACGCCTCTAGGAGCTCGATTACCTCCTCAATGGGAAATGGAAAATCCAAGACACTTCCTTCAGCTTCGTGACGACGCATGGGAGATTTAGCGGCGACTCTTCGTGACGGAGCTACTCGTCGTGCTGGCGCCTCGCGTTTAGGCTGCTAGTCTGTAACGGGGGCCTTCCTTTTTCCTCCCTCATCTACCACACTCACATAGGAGGGGTCGGCGTTGTACTGCTTGTTGATGAGATGTCTACTTCCGCGAGTTTTGCGCATGTCTTCGGTTCTGGTTGGTCTGGCCCTTTCTAATAATTTTGGTGCTGTCGTGGCTGATCGATTGGTAGCTTCGTGGAGTTCAGAGAATGTCCGGAAACGTAGGTTTTTTAGCAAGAAGCGGTAAATGGGAGCCATACCGTTGATGCAGGAATTCACCAATTATTGCTCGGTCACGTTTGGGTCATGACAGTCTAGTGCTTGAACCCTGAATATCTTGACGAACTCATTCGGATGTTTGTTGTCTCGTTGGTACATCCACCCTAGGTCCGAGAAGGTAATTTGTTCGGACACGAAGAAGAATTTCTTGTAAAACGTGGTAACCATGTCACCCTAGTTGGGGATGTTGTTTGGCGCGATGCTGTTGTACCACGTGTATGCTCTTCCAGTAAGCGATTTCGAAAACTCCCTCAGACGGAGAACGTGATTGTATTCGTGTTCGCCCATGGACTCCAGGAATCGAGAGATATGCTCTCGTGCATTTCCAGTGCCGTCGTACAGAGTGAATTGAGGAGAAGAGTACCCTCTTGGAAAAGGAATTCTTTGTATCTCAGGTGGGTAAGGAGGTTGATGCTGATGTATGTCTATTTCATCACTTTTGACTCGATTCCTAAGAAGTTGTTCCAAATCCTCTCGTGTGACAAAATTGAACGGTAGGCTTCTCTCCGGCGGGGTTGCGGCATGGATCCCCTCGTCTATGTCAATGCGTTCTGTCGAGGTGCCGGCGCCAGGAGTGTGGAGGTGTTTCCCATCGTCCCTAGAGGGTGTGACTCCTGTGGTAGCCGTTCTGTCAGAGCCTTGAGAAAGATGAGTACTTCTTTTTGAGTTGAGACCATGTCCGTTTAGGCTCGATCAAGGACCTCCTGTCGTTCTATCAAATTGGCGATGGTGGTATAGGGTCGGCTCCCTCTGGCTCCTCCGGTTTCTCGTCCTGTTGGCAGGGTAACTGGAGTCCTGGTGGCGGTCGGAGGTGCCACGCCTGACGAGGCATTAGGGGCGGTAGCGGCAGCTCTGGCCCTGGTGATCGGTGGTGTAACACTTGGAGGAGGGCTTTCGGTGTTTCCAGGATTGGCAGGTTGCGTAGAAGTATTAGAGGCGGCAGCGGCTCTGGCCCTAGTGAACGGTGGTGTAACACCTGAAGGAGTGCTTTTAGTGATGTTGGGCTCAGTAGGTGGCATAATGATGCCGCTGGAAGGAGCGTTAACACGAGGGACAGATTCCGTTTTAGTGTTCTCGTGGCTCGCAGCTGATACGGATCTGAGTTCCACCAAGTTGAAGTTGGGATTGAAAGATGAGATTGAAAGCTGGAAATTGATATTATAACCGAAAGATCAATCCTCCCGCTGTGGTCGCCAATTGTTTGAGGGTGAAAACGGTTTCTGCCGATTTCGGTAATTTCGCATGAGTGGGTGAGAAACTGAGTCTAAACCCTAAACAATGTACTGCAAGGGAGTACTTTAGATTCGAGAGATCAATCTGTACAAATCCGGCCTAAACCAATAAATGGCCGTTCCAGACTTGCTTCGGTCACAAAGTGAAGGAGAAGGGTTGGTTTTAGAGAGGGAAGCGAAGAAAGTGTTGAGACCAGAATAGTTGATTCTAGAAGAGTAGTTGTTTAACTTGTATCGTAAAGTGAAAGCTAATGAGATGGGAAAGCTAGCAAGTGGTTTCGAGTGTTGTATGCTATACGACCCAAAACTTGTTGTTTGGTGGAAATAGGTAAGACCTATTTATACAAGTCCAAGTGAAACGTACTCTGGTCTTGTAAGAAATAGAAACGGATGAGTAAATGGGAGGAGGTGGCAACCAGTAACGCCTGGAATTGATGTTCCATAATGAAGGAAAGAGTTTTCACCATTACTCCCAGTATTTACTAACCGCCTTATTCTTATGACACTTTCATGTAACGGGCATAGTGTACGCCGCATGTTGTAAACCGCCAAACCAATACCCTTTGTGAGCATCCCCCAGTTTGTGACATGTGTTAGATGTCTCGAGTGTTTTCATGGGAAAACGTGTAGCATGGTGTTACGTGTGGCATAGGGGCATGCCAGTGGCCATGGTAGAGTCGGAATGGCTTTGCCATAGAATAGGCGCGACCAAAATTAGGGTTTGGGTGCAAAACGTGATGTTTTGGCTTTGGGCCGCAAGTTAGGTGGCGGACTTGAACGGTCGAGATCTGCATCTCAGAGGGAAGGATAGCCATTGATTATTGCAACTCTCCGTTTTAGCATCCAGCGCTGAGCATGGCTTTGCCATAGAGTAGGCACGGCCAAAATTAGGGTTTAGGTACAAACCGTGATGTTTTGGCTTTGGGCCGCAAGTTGCCATGCATTAGGTGGCGAACTTGGATGGTCGAGATCTGCATCTCAAAGAGAAGGGTAGCCGTCGATTATTGCAACCCTTCGTTTGTAGCAGCCAGCGTTGAGCATGGCTTGGTCATAGAGTAGGCGCGGCCAAAATTAGGGTTTAGGCGCAAACCGTGATGTTTGGCTTTGGGCCGCAAGTTTCCATGCGTCAGGTGGCGAACTTGTGTGGTCGAGATCTGCATCTCAAAGAGAAGGGTAGCCGTTGATTATTGCAACCCTTCGTTTGGTAGCTTGCGGCATGAAAGTATGGCCGGCAAACTAGGATTTTTGTGTAGTTAGGCGCGGCCAAAAGCTGGGGTCTTTGCGTAGTTTGGGCGCGACCACAATTAAGGCTTGGCGTTGGGCCAAAAGTTGCCACGCGTTAGCTGGTGACCTTGGACGGTTAACATCTGCATCTTAGATGGAAAGGTGGCCGTTGATCGTTGTGACCCTTCGTTTTGGCAGCCAGTGACGTGAAGGAAAGGCTGGCATGGTATAGGCGCGGCCAAAACTAGGGTGTAGTGCAAACCGTGGTGTTTGGCTTTGGGCCGCAAGTTGTCATGCGTTAGGTGGCGAACTTGGATGGTCGAGATCTGCATCTCAAAGAGAAGGGTAGCCATTGATTATTGCAACCCTTTGTTTTGGCATGGAGAAATGGCTGGCATGGTTTGCCATTGGCACGGTGGTGCCGCTGGCATGTTGGCATGCCTTGGCGCGGAGGTGCGGCTGGCATGGTTTGCCATTGGCACGGTGGTGCGGCTGGAATGGTTGGCATGCCTTGGCGCAGAGACGTGGCTGGCATGGTTTTCCATTGGCATGGTGGTGCGGCTGGCATGGTTGGCATACTTTGGCGCAGAGACGTGGCTGGCACGGTGGTGCGGCTGGCATGGCTGGCATGCCTTGGCGCAGAGACGTGGCTGGCATGGTTGGCATGCCTTGGCGCGGAGACGTGGCTGGCATGGTTTGTCATTGGCACAGTGGTGCAGTTGGCATGGTTGGCATGCCTTGGCGCGGAGACGTGGCTGGCATGGTTTGCCATTGGCACGGTGGTGCGGCTGACATGGTTGGCATGCCTTGGCGCAGAGACGTGGCTGGCATGGTTTGTCATTGGCACGGTGGTGCGGCTGGCATGGTTGGCCTGCCATGGCGCAGAGATATGGGTGGCATGGTTTGCCATTGGCACGGTGGTGTGGCTAGCATGGTTGGCATGCCTTGGCGCGGAAACGTGGCTGGCATGGTTTGGAATTGGCACGGTGGTGCGGCTGGCATGGTTGGCATGCCTTGGCGCAGAGACGTGGCTGGCATGGTTTTCTATTGGCACGGTGGTGCGGCTGGAATGGTTGGCATGCCTTGGCGCAGAGACGTGGGTAGCATGGTTTTCCATTGGCACGGTGGTGCGGATGGCATGGTTGGCATGCCTTGGCGCGGAGACGTGGCTGGCATGGTTTGCCATTGGCACGGTGGTGCGGCTGGCATGATTGGCATGCCTTGGCGCAGAGACGTGGATGGCATGGTTTTCCATTGGCACGGTGGTGCGGCTGGCATGATTGGCATGCCTTGGCACCGAGACGTGGCTGGCATGGTTTGCCATTGGAACGGTGGTGCGGCTGGCATGGTTGGCATGCCTTGGCGCAGAGACGTGGCTGGCATGGTTTGCCATTGGCACGGTGGGAGAATTTGGGTTTGGCATATACAAAGGTGATGTCAGTTAATACTAAGGGTTCTGCCGTGGAACATGACACGCGTATAAAAAAAAAGGGTACCCTGGTAATTCTTACGTTGGCATACTGTTTGATTCAATAAGTGTGCTAGTGGTCATAGTGACGTCATGTCAGATGCATAGTTTTACGATTTTAACCCTAAGCTAAAAACCACCATCAACAACTATATGATTCAACCTTGGTATAAATATTCCATAAGGTTTTTATGTCAATAACTGAACTATTAGAGCAATGCTCGATCAAACTCTCAAATTTTGTTATTTTAAGCTTGTTGTCAATGTTAGTTGCACAAAACTATATCTTGATTTCTAGTCTGCTAAAGTTAAGTCTCAGACTAGGATTAGAGTATGGTAGTTGAGTATCATACATCACTGAATAACCCTCGAAGATTGAACACTGAAGATCAAACGAAGACATTTGAAGAACTTCATCGAAAAAGAGGTATGTGAAGACTGAACCATCCTATTTTCTCATGGCATTTTCATTCTATCTTATGAGACTATGTCATATGATTTTAGTATATTTAATATTACAAAAAAGAATTTTTGAGTCAAGCTTGTCTTGGTAAATCTTTCGAAATATGATTCAAGCAATAGATGTTCACAGATCCTTAACAATCTTGGTTAAGAACAATATATTATTCATTAAATATTTTTGTTTCAAGTTGATTTGGAAATTTCCCAAGCAATGTTTAAAGGAGAAGGTACTATGTACACCACCAACTTTTTCGTTCGGCAACTGTATGAACAAAACCTAATAACCTGTATGGATAATACCTAATACAGTTGCAAGTAGACCAACTTAATGATCCTTGACAATATGTATATAGAGTTTATACCTCTCTATCTCTTCTCAATCATAAAGTCTAGAAAAAAGAGTCTGTGAACCTGATTGTTAAGAAGAGTACTTGGACGATCTCAAAAAGCAATATCCAAGATCAATCTAGTCGTATCCAAATAATTGATTCTAAATTCTACCAAGTATGAAATTTGATATCTATGTTTCAAGATATGTACAAATTCCACAAGAACAAGTTTCGCAATCGACCACAATTAATATGGGTTTATCTACTAGAAATAATTGCATACAACTTGTGTTATTCCTATTATAAAGAAAAACAATATAATGCAAAAAAGGAAAACATAAAAGACACCCGAAGTTTTGTAAAGATAGTCGGACCTGAGTTTTTCGGCAGGTGCAGTTTTCCTCGTTAACAAAACTTCTGGAGTCTTTTATTTTTATTTTTCCGCATAATGTTGTTTTATCTTTATAATAATAATAACACAAGTAGTGCGTATTCAATCTAGGTAGTTTAAGTCCTTATTAATTATAATTAATAACGAGACTTGTTCATGTTGAATTTGTATTTTGAAAGACATATCGCAACTTGTTAGAATTCAGATCCTCTTGAATATATACAACTAGATTGATCTTGGATATTGATATGTGAGATTTTCCAAGAACTCTTCCACACAATCAGGTTTACAGACTTATCAATCTGGACATATTTATTGTGGAATAGAAAAGAGAAAAACTATATATACATATTGTTCAAGATTTTTAATTTAGATCTACTTGGAATTGTATTATGTTTTGTCCATACAGGTTACCGAACGAAAAAGTTGGTAGTGTACTTACTTGGTACCTCCTCTTTTTCAATTGGTATCAGAGCAGTCAAACACTGTTGTACCTAACAAGTCTGTGTTTATGACGATTTAAATCTATGGAAAAGAGTTCAATTTACTATTAATGTACCACCAGCCTTCGATGGTACAAATTAATTATGGTGGAAATAGTTATGCGTTCCTTCCATCAAACTCATTATTTTCAAACATGGGTTCTTGTTATAAAGGGGTACGTTCCTCCAAAAGTTCGAGAATAGGATAAAAATAATGCTAAGGACATAGCTGTATATAGAGAAACCGAATAAGTGTTATAAAGCATAATTCAGATGGATTGAATACTATTATTCATGTCATAATCCAGGACCTTCAACATTATGTGTCTACGTGCATTACGTCGAAGCAAGCTTGAGATATCTTAGAGAACGTGTGTGAAGGGAATACCTCAGAAAAGAAAGTAAAGATTCTAAAGCTAACTTCTGACTAGGAAAACCTTCATATGGCTGACGAAGATTCTTTTGAGGACTTTAATCACAATTTATCTAAGATAGTGAATGCCTCTCATGCATTAGGTAAGACTATTTTCGAACGGTATATTGTAATAAAAATTCCGAGATCTTTACCAGCTCAATATGAGTCTTAGAAACATGCCATCACGGAAGGAAATGGTCGTACAACTCTTTCTGGAAGCAGTCTTGTTTGGAAGTTAAAGATCTTTGATCATGAGTAGCGCACGACTAAAAAGAAAAATCTTTTGTAGGAGCCGTTACGGAACCAACTCCTCCTCCTACAAAGCTTGCCTTATCTTAGGCATATGAGTGTTGCGATGATCACGACGAAATAGACACCACCATGTATATGATCACACAACAAGTAATGAAACTCCTCAAGAAACTGAGCAAAAAACGTTTTGGAATAAGGTTTTATAGATCTAAATTTAAGGATGACAAAACTTCTCCTCGAGATAAAAATCCCCTTCAGTGCTTCAAGTGTCGTTGTTTTGGACACGTGCAAAAAGAATATCCTATAAGGAATATTATCAAGGAAAATTCAGCCTTATGGTCTCCCTTGATTATCATTAATTGATTTATGACTTTTTACATTAATTTTAAATAATTTATGATTTTTCTTAATTGATTTTCATTTAGTTTGATGATGTATGTTTAGTTTTAAGAACTTTTGATACACCATGCTTATGATTTACATTTAATCTTTTAAAAATCTACCTTTTGTAATGAATTAGAGCCAAAATCCTTATTGAATGAGTTAAAATTGTCTACAATTAATATTTGAACTATACGAATATGAAATAAGGCGGAATCTTGAGTCCCAGTAATCTCTTAATCTCGTTATCATATTTTGTTTACTTGCTATTTTATTGTTAGAAATTAAATTCTGAAACCAGACTTTCACAAGTCTTGAACGAACTTTTCTTACCACTGTAAAAATCACATAAATTATCATATTTCTGGTGACCAGAACAAATATCTCATATGTTCTCATAGGTTAAGTTCTTAACTCTTTGTGTTCATCAATAGCTAAAAGAGGAGTAAACTATCTTGAGAATCGAAATATTGATCTTCCTATGATTATATTTTGTTAATACATTACAGAGACTCTATAAGTTGTTCTTAGTTGTCACCCTCCCTCCCTGAAACCGTAACTGACAGGGAATAAGATCGAGAACTTTAATCTCTATGTCCGTACATGGCTAGAGAAGATATGATTCTTATGTTAAGTCATATAGCTAAAATCACACTATTTGTTCATAACTGGCCTTGAGAATAATATTTGTCGATGATTATTTTTCTCAAGAAAGTAATATATCTTAGTGCCTCTAACATTAAGATCGTTGGTTTTAATTTCTTTGTTCGTAACTGGCGATAAGAGAGAAAAATATTTTGGATACAAATTTACTTGTGCTTTCTTGTAAATTTGTTAATGTCCAAGAAAATCATTATCTTGTAGTTAAAGAAAGATCGTTCATGTTGTTCTCTTGAAAATGATATCAAATGGGGGAGAGTTCAATTTGAACTTATGCTTAATTGATATATCTTTGTGGGAAGTGCGGTTGTGGAATTATAGGAGAAGACTGTATTTTTATCTCTCATAGATAAAGACGTTGAGTTTACTTGGTGAAACCGTCTAAATAAGAAGTTGGTATATTATCTTTATTCTCGACTATTCTTTTGTATAGTTCATTACGATCATATGTTCTTCTCCTTTGCTAAAGGAAGATAATTATTTAGTAGTATTCTACTATAACATATGGATTTTACGAACATTATGTAAGGGGGAGCGGACTATAAGCTATAGGTTTACCTATTATGCAAAAGAGGTAAGTAAAGACTAAGGGGAAGAACATATCACCGTTGTATTGCATCAAAGTTTTGGTACAATTGTACTTTGAGGAAGGTAAAAAAACTATGCATCGACGTAACAACCGTTGAGTTGAGTGACTTTGTCATTGTTAGAGCATTGCTCGGTCGAACTCGCATGCGTTTCTATCTCAAGCATGTTTGTCAATGTTAGTGATCAAAACTATAAGTCTTGATTTCTAGCCTATATTAGCTAAAGGTCTCGGACTAGGATAGAAAGTGAGTTGATCTCAAGACTCCATGGCAATCATCATACAAGACGAAGGACTACTCAAGGAACTGGTGGAACTTCATCGACTAAAAGGTATGTGGAGACTTGAACTTATCTGTCACTAAAAAGTCTATTTACTCTATCTCCTATTCTTGAGACAAAAGTCATTTTGATATATAGACTTTCATTATACACATTTGCTATTTCGAGCCGAGTTTAACTCGCCTATATATTTCTCGAAATATGAGTTGGTAAGATTTCGCTTTAGCCAAATTCATCTTTACCTAGTGACGAATGTCATGTTATGTTTCAATCAATTTGAAAATTGCTCTGACGAAAAATGGTCTGTGAATAACGACTATATAACGTCCTTTGAGAATGTTTCAATGATTGAAATGAGAGTTTAGATTACATAACCTTTGGTAGGATATAAGCATTGTTGTGGAAACACATATATGTATAAGTCCTTATTCCTTGAACCAAAGTTTGCGAACTTTGTT
>JAJJWW010004282.1:0-220620 GCA_023531295.1 Papaver armeniacum
CACAACTTGTTGTGTTCTTGGTAGAACTGTTCACAAAGTCCTGACTTATGTATTGGTATAACTTTTATTAGTAAAGCCGATCTTAAGTAATCACCTGTGGTATGATTGGATTTTGTATGTCTGACCTTGTAAGGGAAAGGGAACCGATACTAGTAACGGAAAGGGAACCGATCCTAGTAAGGGGTTCAGTACATCAAAGGGAACCGATCCTTGTATGGGGTGAAGCAAGGTTTATAGCAGAAAGGGGAACCGATCCTATGGACATGTGCAACACATATATAAGTTAGATACCATATATATGTGAGGAACCGATCCTAGTACCTAGTCAACAGAATTAGTAATGTGCATTTACTAATTAGATTTTCCGAGAGATTTCGATCGTTATTTTTGGACAGAGCATTTCCAGGAATTATGAAAACCAAATCCGTGCTTTAATGAATATCTTGAGAATATTTTCGGTTTTGGAAATTCCTTGGTGTCCAAACTTCCTTGTCTATAAATACACGAAGTTTTCCTTTCTAGCAAAGTAATCCTTCGTAACAACAGATTTACTCTATTGTTGTTGTTACTGGTGTAGCCACCTATTCGGAGAGGAGAGTAACCTAATTAGGAGAAATCTCTTATTATCGCTCAAGTTAACGTCTTCTTTGGGATTGAGAAGCTCTAGCGCGACCCGTTGGTGGGAAACTAGATAATTGCGGTTTATCTTTGTTTTCGATTGATTTGATTGACTAACGGTGGTTGAAATCTGATTGCACCTAGACCTCACAAGAATTCGTAATATTCAATACATCTTTAAGATCAACAATCAATCTCTTTATTAATTGAGTTAGAAATTTTACAAGAAGGAAATGAAATCAAGAATATAATTGCTACTCTAGACTTTCTCTCTCCTCTAAACTTTCTCTCCACTCTAAAAAGATCTCCCCCTTTTCTTAAGCCTGTTCGGGTCTTTATATAGGACATTACATAGTGGATGACAGCTAAGCTTTCCTTTATTTTCGGATCGACTTGCGACCTTCTCGCAAGTATTCAAATGTTAAATCTCGCAACACTCCTAAATTTTGCTAGGTCTTCACATATTTCGTGTTCGGTATGCCGCCATCCGTTGCGTCATTTCTATTACCAATCAGCGATATCTTCGCAGTGTGTTGTTCAAGGATTTCACAAGGATATTAATGTTGCGATATTCTGATCCTACATCTTGCCTCTTCTCATGTCTTCTCTGCGAAGGGGAGAATGTCATGAGAACTAGTTGTAGGATCAGAATATCGCAACACCAAAATGCTCGCGAAATCTATAAACGACATATTGCGAAGACATCGCGGGCTGGAAGTAAAAATGACGTAACGGATGACGACAGCCAAAACACGAGAAATATGTGAAGATGTAGTGAGATCGAGGAGTGTTGTGAGATTTGACATTTGTACATTTGCGATACTTCGCAAGTCATACCCGAAAATAAAGGACAGCTTAGCTGTCATCCACTATGTAATGTCCTATATAAAGAGCCGAATAGGCTTAAGGAGAGGGGAGATCTTTCAGTGTTGAGCAAGTCATTAAGAGAGAGAAAGTTTAGAGTGATTGTAATTCTTTAGCTTATCTCCTTTTCATCTTGTAACATTTTGGGAGTTTGATCAATAAAAATTATAATTGTTCATCTTAAAATGATTTGATTGTGTGGATTCTTGTGAGGGGTGTAGTGTAGGATTTCCTGCAACTATATAATGGCGCTAGAAACAGGGATGAGTGAAGATTGATATTGTGGATTGGGAGGATTTCAAGTAGTACATAAAGAATTTCATACAATTTTCAACAATTCATTAAGATTAAAGAATGGCAAGAAGAAGACATACCTCAAAACAACCAACGACTGTTAGAAGGAGTAGTAGACTTGCAAGAGAAGAAAAGAAATGAAATGGGAGAATCTTCAAGAGCAAACACAAGAAACAATGGAGAAAACAGGGTTCAATCGCCAATTCGGCATACACCAATACAAAATGGAAATTAGGATTATGACAGAGTGAGCGTACACACTTGGCGATCAGATTCTGTAAATGAGATAGGGGAAGAGCAGCAATTAGAAGGTAATGGACAAGAGGAGAGAGATCAAGAAATGATTGGAAGAATAATTCATGGAAACGAAGAGATTACATCGTTAGAGGCATTGAGACAAACAATACGCGAAGAAAGGCGACTAGAAACAGAAGAACGTGCAAATCTGACAAGGCAAAATCATGAGCTAAGGATGGAAAACATGAGGTTACAAAACAGAAGGTCAAGGAGCACTACAAGATCAAGATCAGTAAGGGAAGAAGTAAGACGAGATATGCTTGTAGAAAATGCTAATGAAGAAATTCAAGAAGAAATACAAAATTTAGATGAGGAACGCCGCGAAAGAAGAGAAGTAAGGGATGATCATTATATCCAACATGGTGGAACTCCCCAAGATGGGCAAAACGATGGAAATCAGATAGATAGACACCGATAGAGGCGAAATAATCAAGAGGATGGAAAAAATTAGGAAGAAGGAAGGAGAATATTACATGGGAGAGAAGTACAAAGAAATCACCAAGCAATTCAGGATGAAATTGAAAGACATTATACTGAACAAGCACATCTAGCTCGCGAGAGGGAAAGACTAAGAGCAGAAATGGAAGAACAAGAATTACAAGAGGCAATTCGCCAAAACAATCATGATAATCGGGAAAGGAGGCGTGAGCGTAATCGCAATAATGTTAATATCAATGAAGAATACGATAGAGTACTAAGAAGAACTGAAAGACGGCAAAGAGGAGAAAATGAGAGATATAATGGTGTGCGAATTCATGAAAGGAATGAAAGAGAAGATCGCAGAGAAAGACGAGAAAAAATGATGATCAAGAGAATCAAAATGGATATGAACGCAGAAGAAGAGAGGCGGAGTTAAAAAGGCCAGTGGAAGATAATTCTAGTATAAATGAACAAATTTTGAAAGAGCTAGCAGAAATGAGAGGAATGTTAAATAATAAGAAAGAAGGAGTCAGGAGACAATTGGATGAAGCTATAGAAGAAGCTGCAAAAACCCCATTCACACGGGAAATACAATTAGAAGGAATACCCCCAAAATGCAATTTGCCTACATTAACCAGCATTTTTGATGGATCAACTTGTGCAATACAACATATCAAAGCTTATTTGAGATGTATGTTACAATGGGAAAATCATGACGCTATATTGTGCAAATACTTTGCATCAAGTTTAACAGAGAAGCTCAAATGGTTTGAAGGCCTGCAAAAAAATACTATAGCATCCTTCAATCATTTACATGCTATATTTTTAGGGGCGTACATAAGTAACAATTTCTCGCGACCCGCATCGAAGATTGATAGGTGTAGAATACACCGTATTTACTATATAGAGTTTATGCTTTCTTTGCTATTTTTCTTGTGAATTATGTACTTTACGCGTGCTTTTGAGTTTTATAGGTGCAATGGAGTCGCACGGAGGAAAAGAAGAAGAAATTATCCAAATTGAGCCAAAGGGCGAAATTGTCGCATCACAGGCAAGTGATATATGGAGCTGACCCAAGGTTAAGGGACGACTCTTTTACAAGGAAGTTACATCAGGTGGCCTTTATCAGAAGCGTGGGTGCCTATAGTCATTTTTGGTTACCCCTTATCTGCCAGCAATGGGGTGTCTTTAACAATACTCATTCTTACACTACCCAAAAATTGAGAAAAATTTATTTCTCAAATTATTAGTCTCCACCTGAAACCAGAGAGAGAGAGATATGGATCTCAGTGAAGAGGAGTTCTTTGAAGAGAGATCGAGAGGAGTGATGAGATTGAGATGGAAGATGGTGAGGATTGATTCAACGAGAGGAAATCAAGGATTGAGCCATTGATGTTGAGGAAATCGGGAGACTAAATCAGGGTTTGATTGATTTGCTTATGGAAAAAAAAAGGGGATCTGAGGGTTTCATTTGAAATCAGAAGCAGATGGAATTGTTCACTGTGGCAGAGAGATGAGAAGGAAAGAGGAACGATTAATTGCTTCTGTTGATGCTTGAGATCGATTTGATTACCAGGGCTCGAAGAATTTGCATGATCCAACTCAGTGAAAGAGGACTGTTGTTGTTTAGAGTGAGTTTGAGTTGTTAATGTTTCAAATGAAGGAGAAGAGGATTTAAATCGAAGAACAGACAAAGGAGAATGAATCAGCAGATGGGTTGGCTTTATTTTGAGTTTATTGATGTGCTCTGGATGGATTTAGGGTTCTTAAATTTGTTTGTCATGGGGTGGAAGTTTGAGTGATGAATTAGGACCTGGGTTTGTCTCAAGGTCGAGTCTCTGGTGGTAATTGATGGATGAATGTGTTGGTGGAGTCAGGTGACGGCCTAACGGATGAAGGTGGTGCTGTTGGGAGCTGTAGTTCAGGTTAGTAAAGGCATTGAAGCTGGAAATAAATGCATTTGGTGCTGGGAGTGCAGCAGCTGGAACTGGAACTGGGATTTCAGGGCAAAACCCTGAGCTGAGGTGAAGCTATTGGACTGATGTTGTTTCAGGCGGAGTTGAAGCCACAGTGGAGTCAAGGAGAGTTAGGTGCTGAAATTGCAGTGCAATCTCTAATGGAGTTATGGCTCATGGTTAAACAGTGGTGCTGCAGCTGATGGCTTGAATGGGATGATGGAGCAGGCTGGTGGTATTGGCTGGTGCACCAGTGCAGGGAGATGCAAGAGCTGCTGATATTGTGGTTGTCTGGCATCAGATGGAAGAATATGTGATGATGGTGGCATTGTTGAGATGTTGGCTTGAGGCTAGGGTCCTGGTGCTAGGATGGCTTGAGCTCTGAGCAACTCAGGCTAGTTAAGCTACTGTGCTAGGAGCTTCTGCTGGTGGAGGAATAGAAGTCAGCTGGGAGATTGCGAGGTTGCGGCGGCTGGTGCTGATACTTAGAATTGTTGAATTTGGATGAGTAATGGAATACGGATGAAGAGTTTGAAATGTTGATTTGTTGAACCGGTGACTGCAATTTACACTTGTTGTTTTTGTCACATGCGGTGTGAGATAGTAGTGGTGGTTGAAGAGTACAGCTGAGTTTATGTGGAAGTGCAGGTGAAAGGCTAGATCAAAGCGAATGTTATGAACTCGGTTGGAGAAGCTTCTGATTGCGGCTCGGATAGAGAGGATGGCCGTGATAGTTTGAAAGTGAGTATTTGTGTAGGTAGTGGTGTTGTTGGTCTTGGCATCACAGGTATTGGCACTTGCAAAAGGCAGTAATGCAGCTGTGACAATAACACTAGAGTTATAGAAGGGCAATGGGAGTTGAAGCTGGGTTGCAGGTTAAGATTTGAGCTCAAGGTTTGGCTGGGGCAGTGTAGTGGTGTTGCTCAGGGGAAATGAAGCTTTCAGCTGGTTGTGTGAAGTTGAGTTAATATTGCAGGTGCAATGGGTCTGGGACTGAAATGAGTTGTAAGAACTGATGTCATGTGCAATGGTTTTGATTAGTGTTGTTATTGCAGTATGAGTTGATAGTTGCACTGTTGGAAAAAAAGCTATAGAAGGTTTGTGCAACTAGCCTGGTGATATGACCTACCGACTCACTCGACTCATGACAATGATTGACCGGGTTCCGACTCTATCCGACCCTAGCTCCGACTTCGGTTTGACCGATCCGACCCGACCCGCTGACGATTCGACCCGTTGACCGGTGACCGGGCGGACTTTGCCGGTCACCTGAACCGATTTCCGGCGACTTTCCGGCCGATTTCCGGCCACAATCCCAGACTTCCGGCGACCACTTTTGGGGCGTATTTTCTACACGGGTTTCTCATTCTTGTGGGCTTGGTGGACTCTCGCCTAATGGATTTTGAAGACTAGACCTAATTTTAGAAGTTGGAGAAAAGCTATAAAAGGGAAGGTTTTCTACAACACATGATATATCTTATTCTTGGGAATTTTGGAGAGCCGTTTTGTTTACGCTTCTAGGGTTTGCTTTTGTTCTTCTTCTTCCTTGTTTTATTATTGAATATTGATGATGATGAACTCCATAGCTATGAGTAGCTAAACATCTTATTGGTTATGGGATAAAAGTTGATTTCTCAACATGCTTTTGATTCAATGAATTAGTTTTGTCTCAGTAATTATTGTTTGTGATTCACAATTAATAGTGTTATAAGATTTGAAAACTTGTTAGGTTGAGTCCGGAATCAATCCGATTTGTGTTCATCTCTAGAGCTATATTAGGGTTTTCAATACGAAAAAGTTGTTTATCCCTGATTCTAAGTAGCATAATTGTGGTTAGTGCTTGTAGTGATACATCCTATTAGTCACAAGTGAATCATAACTTTTGTTAAAACGTTCTAGTGCTTTTACACATTCGTTTGCATTGATGAGTCTTATTCCATAAATCTTAATGCTTTTAGGAGTTAAACTTAATTGTGCTTTTACACTTTAGGTTGCTTTGACGAAGAATTCACATATGCATCTTTTAATGTGGTTGTGATGAAAACAGGGAATTAACGGGTTATACTTGCGATCAAGGTATCCTAGGACTTTTAATAAATACGAGATTAAAATACCAATTCTAATCATTGATGAAAATACATGTTTGTGAATGATACTATCCCTTGACCAATATCTTCTCCTTATTGATTTCTCAAATTATTTACTTTGCTTTCAATTACTTTTAATTCTTAAACACAACAAACATACCTTGGGTTACTTTAGAAACTGAAAATTACTTAACAACAATTGCCTCTCTGTGGATACGAACTCTTCCTTACCTTGTGCTTCATTTAAATTTAGTGCGTAAGAAAGTGAAATTATTTTTGACGGATTGACACACGATCAAATTTTAAGCGCCGTTCTTGCGGGAGGCATACGGCTTGTTATTGAGTTTTTAGTGTCTTTTTACAATTTTTGCTTTTATCTTTGCTTTTCTCACTTGTTTTGGAGAATTGTTTGCAGGTGCATAATCTCTGGCTTCTAAGGATTGGAATTATCCAAGGTGCGGGATAGCTACTAGACGCGGCACAATACTCCAACCAAGTAAAGACACAACGGACGAGCACGAGGAGGAAGTAGGAGAAGAGATTTTCCGACAACGAGAAGAAGAAGAAGAGATGGGTGATGCAAATCGTTCACTCAAGGACTTAGCTTCTCATAGGCTTGATACACGGGGGTGTATTCAAACGAACTCTACTTTTGAGATAAAGCCGGGTTGCTTAGAGAATTACCAAAATTCCATGGCATGGTGAATGAAGATCCTAACAAACATCTTTTGGACTTCCACACCATTGTCACGGCTATGCTTCAACAAATGTTGAGGCGGATGGTGCAATGTTGAAGGTTTTCCGTTTCTCTTTAATGGATAGTGCTAAGGATTGGTTGTACTATTTACCTCCGGAAGTGTCACAACATGGAATGGGTTGAAGAAACTTTTTTGGAGAGATATTTTCCTGCATCCAAGGCTACTCAAATTCGCAAAGAAATTTGTGGGATGAAGCAAAACGTGGGAGAATCCTTATATGAATGTTGGGAACGGTACAAGAGATTGGTTGCAAGCTGCCCTCACCACCAATTTAGTGACGCTATGATCATCCAATACTTCTATGAAGGACTCCAATCAAGTGATAGGAATCTTATTGACGCTGCGGGTGGTGGTGCACTAGTTAGCAAGACGGTGGCTCAAGCTAGAGAGTTGATTGAAAACATGGCGTGAACTCACAACAATTTCGAGTCGTGGTTCGGATGTGATTCTAAGAAGGGTGAGTGAAGTGAGCGAGGTGGAGGAACTTCGCCAACAAATGGGAAACATGATCGCAATGTTGCAACAAGTTGCATCCGCGGTTATACCAACTTCTCCTCAATCTTATGAAGACGAGCAAGCTAATGCGATCTTTCCAAATCAACAAAGACGGTATGATCCCTACTCAAACACTTACAATCCGGGATGGAGAGATCACCCCAATTTTAGCTATGCCAACAAGCAAGGAGCGGTTCAACAACCTACTTTCAACTCTTCAAGTGGATTTCAACCTCAACAACAACAATTCCAGCAGAGGCAACAATTTCAGCAACCTCAAGCACAACAATCAATGCAAACTCAAGGTGCGGATATTGATGCAAAGCTTCAAACTTTTATGCAAGGCATTTCCACCATGTTCAAAGAGAGTCAACAAGAGACTAAGAGTGCTATTAAGGAGTTGCAAACACAAATGGGCTCCATGGCTATTGAGTTGAACCAATTGAAGGCGCAAAATAGTGGGAAACTCCCTTCTCAACCTATCAACCCGAAAGAGGGTGTCAATGCTATTACATTGAGAAGCGGTACACAACTTGTGCAACCCGAATTTGCCGATTCGGGAGGTGGAGACACCAAAGGAACCTGTTTTGGAGGAGAATAATGAGGATACTCCCCAAACTTCGAGGTACCTATTCCTAACTCTAAAACTCAGGTTTCTACTTATGTTCCTCCTTTACCTTTTCCTCGCAGATTTGCAAGTTCTAAGAAGGCGGAACTAGAAAAGGAGATTTTAGATGTTCTTAAAAAGATCCATGTGAACATACCACTCATTGATGCTATCAAGCAAGTTCCAAAGTATGCAAAGGTGTTGAAGGACTTGTGTACCAACAAACAAAGGCTCAAAGGTAATGAAGTGCTTAGTGTGGGGAGAATGCTTGGCAATCTTACAACACAAACTCCCACTTAAGTGCAAGGATCCGGGTAGTTTTGACATTCCCGTCACAATTGGTAACAAAACTTTTAACAAAGCTATGTTGGATTTAGGCGCATCCGTTAATGTTATGCCTGCGTCAATGTATAATTCACTTGATCTTGGTCCTCTTAAAAAGGCTGAAATTGTATTGCAATTAGCCGATCGTTCTAATGTCTACCCAATGGGTATTGTTGAGGATGTTCTTGTGCAGGTTAATCAACTTGTATTTCCAGCGGACTTTTGTGTGTTAGAGATGGATGAAGGTGCACCGGACTCGTCTCTTCCATTGCTTCTTGGGCGTCCTTTCATGAAAACGGCGAAAACCATAATTGATGTGGATAAGGAACGCTAACTATGGAGTTTGATGGAGAAACAATACGTTTCAACATTTTCGAGACGATGAGATATCCTAGCGATGTCCACTCTTGTTTCTCCATTGATGTTATGGATTCATTGGCACAACAAATGTTTGAATTAAACGGTGATGATGCTTTGGAAACCGTGTTAACTACATCCATGGATAATGGTGTAGAGTGTGGTAATGAAGTCAAGGAAGCCCTTGGTGATCTTAATTCACTACAAGAATGCCCGAAAACTCATAATATCTCTTTTATTTCTTTACCATGCAGGTGATGAAAAGCTTGTACCTTCAATTGTTAAATCTCCAAAGTTAGAATTGAAACCTCTTCCGACCACCTTAAGTACTTGTACTTGGGTGATAATGAAGAGTTACCCGAGATTGTTTCTAATAAGCTTAATGATTTACAGGAGCAAAAACTTCTAAGGGTGCTAAGGAAGTACAAGACGGCCATAGGATGGACAATTGCCGATATCAAGGGTATTAGCCCTGCCGTTTGTATGCACAAAATTCGTTTGGAGGATGATGCAAAGCCTACTAGGGAAGCGCAACGTCGTTTGAATCCTCCCATGATGGAAGTTGTGAAAAAGTAGATACTCAAGCTTTTGGAAGTGGGTGTTATCTACCCCATATCCGATAGCAAGTGGGTAAGCCCGGTACAAGTAGTACCAAAGAAATCAGGTGTGACGGTGGTGGAGAATGATAAGAATGAACTTGTCCCAACTCGTGTGCAAACCGGTTGGAGGGTTTGTATTGATTATAGAAAATTGAATGCCACCACTAGAAAAGATCACTTTCCTTTACCTTTTATTGATCAAATGCTTGAACGTTTAGCGGGACACTCATACTATTGCTTTCTTGATGGCTATTCGAGTTATAATCAGATTGTGATAGACCTAGGAGGACCAAGAGAAAACTACTTTCACTTGTCCTTTCGGTACTTTTGCTTATAGAAGGATGCCTTTTGGCTTATGCAATGCTCCGGCTACTTTTCAAAGGTGTATGGTGAGTATCTTTTCGAATATGTTGAAAACATAATCGAAGTGTTCATGGATGACTTTAGTGTCTTTGGTGATTCATTTGACCTTTGCTTGAACAATTTGTCTCTAATCCTTGAACGATGTGTTGAAACAAATCTTGTGCTAAATTGGGAGAAGTGCCATTTCATGGTAACTCATGGCATAGTTTTAGGCCATATAATATCTTCTAAAGGTTTGGAAGTCGATAAATCTAAGATAGACCTTATTCGTGCTCTAACCCCTCCCACTACGGTGAGGGAGATACGCTCTTTTCTTGGTCATGCAGGTTTTATCGTAGATTCATCAAGGACTTTTCCAAGATAGCGTCACCACTTTGTAGCTTATTGCAAAAAGATGTGGTTTTTAACTTTGATGAGAAATGTATGGCGGCATTCAATCGTTTGAAAGAACTTTTGATTTCAGCCCCTATCATTAAACCACCGGATTGGAGTAAGCCGTTTGAACTCATGTGTGATGCTAGTGATTATGCGGTTGGTGCGGTGCTTGGGCAACGTGTGGGAGGCTTCCTCATGCTATCTATTATGCTTCTAGAACGTTAAATGAGGCTCAACAAAACTACACAACCACTGAAAAGGATTTATTAGCCATTGTTTTTGCTTTAGAGAAGTTTCGCTCTTATCTAATTGGTACAAAAGTTGTTGTTTTTTCTGATCATGCAGCGCTTAAGTACTTGCTTACAAAGAAAGAGGCGAAACCGAGGCTCATACGGTGGATTTTACTCTTGCAAGAGTTTGATATTGAAATCAAAGACAAGAAAGGGATTGAGAACACCGTTGCGGATCACTTGAGCCGACTTGCTGTGGACAAGGAGACTATCTGTTGCGTGAAAGTTTCCGGATGAGCAACTTTTCTCGATTGCCTTTGGAGAACCATGGTATGCCGATATTGTGAATTACTTAGTTTCTAAACAAATCCTGAGAACTTGTCTCGTCTTTGAGAGGGACAAACTTAAGAGGTTAGGGAACCAATACATATGGGATGATCCATACTTATGGAAACATGGTAGTGACCAAGTGATACGAAGGTGCGTGCCCGAATCCGAATTTAACTCTATCTTGTCTTTTTGCCACTCTTATGCTTGCGGAGGACATTTTGGGAGTAAGAGAACCGCGCACAAGGTACTTGAAAGTGGTTTTTATTGGCCAACTTTGTTTAAGGATGCACATATATTTTGTACAACTTGTGATAGGTGTCAAAGAACCGGCAATCTAGGTGTCCGAAATCAAATGCCACAAACTTTTATTCAATTTATTGAAGTTTTTGATGTATGGGGTATTGATTTTATGGGGCCTTTTGTCAACTCACATGGGAATTTTTATATCTTACTTGCGGTTGATTATGTCTCGAAATGGGTGGAAGCTAAAGCCACCCCAACTAATGATTCTAAATTTGTTTCAGATTTCGTGCAAGCTAATATTTTTGCGAGGTTTGGAATTCCAAGGGCGATAATTAGCGATGGGGGTTCTCACTTCAAAAAACAGTTCTTGCAAAGCTTGTTAAGGAAGTACAATATGTCGCATAAGATTGCAACACCTTATCATCCCCAAACCAATGGACAAGCCGAGGTGTCTAACCGTGAGGTGAAATCAATTCTAGAAAAGGCGGTGAACCCAACAAGGAAGGATTGGAGCATGCGACTTAATGATGCTTTGTGGGCGTATAGAACCGCATATAAAACACCTATTGGAATGTCTCCTTTTAGGCTTGTGTATGGTAAACCTTGTCACTTACCCGTGGAAATTGAGCATAAGGCGTTTTGGGCTATTAAACAATGCAACATGGAGATGGATGGGGCTGGAAAGCAAAGGAAGTTACAACTCCAAGAGCTAGAGGAGCTCCGCAATGATGCATTTGAAAGTTCACGGATTTACAAAGAAAAGACGAAAGCATTCCATGATAACATGATTTCTAGGAAACAATTTTGTATTGGGCGAAAGTGCTTTTGTTTAATTCTCGCTTGCAATTATTTAGGGTAAATTAAGGTCACGATGGATCGGACCTTTTATTGTTACTAATGTGTTTTCTCATGGTGCGGTGGAAATTCGTAGCATAGCTACGGGAAGGAACTTAAAGTGAATGGGCACCGGTTTGAAACCATATTATGAAAACTTCACTTCCGAAGTGGTGGAAGGAGTTAACTTTGTGGATGTGCTCCCTCCGGAGGAGTGATAGAAAGCAAGGAGATAGTCGGCCGACGACTTTAAACCAAGCGCTAATTGGGAGGCAACCCAAAGGATGAGTATTTCTTGTCTTGTATTTATTTCTTTTCTTGTTTTTAGTTTTTTTTCTTGTTTTGTTTTTACTTTGTTTTCGCTGATTTCTTGCTAGGATTTCCCACCTTGACTTACTTTGGACGATTCAATTTACATTGAGGACAATGTAAAAGTTTAAGTGTGGGGGAGTGGTTTATGTTGTAAATTTTTGCAATTTTTCAACTTTTTTTTTGTGAACTAGTGAATAAGAAAACTCCAACTTGTAGTTATTTAGAGTCACATAGTATACATGTCGCTAAGATTACATCGAGAATCTCACAATAGTTTGAACTTAGAGATGACAGAGAACATGATCGGGTTTCTTAATTGTATGAGAGTTAAAGTTGGATTTAACCATGCCAAAGTGGCAAATAAGGTGCAAGGTTGATTAGAACAAAGTGATCCCTATAGTGGAGACTACCCATGTTACATAATGTGAGGCACCAACCTTCAATTCTTTGTACTGTCTAAATTGTGCTTTTTGAGTGTGTGTCACCGTACGTAAATTCGGGGCAGAATGGTGAGCTGTCCAATTTCCCACCATAGAAGCACTATTTTGATCTCTTGAGTGTTATTTTTATCAACCATGTTGGTGACATCGAATTGCTAACTTACATACCACTTGTGATCTTGTTCGTGATTAGCACCATCCACCTTATCTCTCTACACCAACGAGTCCATAGAAACACCATCATCATCAACAAGAGGAGCATCACGAATTCGAAGGAAAGTTGAATACGTTCGAGGTTTACAAACAATGGTATAAAATGGGCGATTTGATTTGAGTAAAGCAACAAAACAGGGAGCGATTAATTTTTATAAGTTGAAGACTAATATACAAGAGCGGAAATTATTAAGGATGAGAATTCGAGAAGTCTATGATATCAAGACATATAAGTTGTGAAGATTCAAGCGGAAAGTACTTACACCATGGCCTTTGTATTTTATTTTATTTTGTATTTTGTTTTCTCTTGTCTCAAAAAAAAAGAAAAAAAAAAGAAAAAAAAAAAGACAAGAGAAAAACGTTTTTATTTTTTATTTTATTTTATTTTTTATTCAAAAAAAAAAAAAAAAAAATTGGAAAAAAATTGAAAAAAAAAAAAACGAAAATTAAAAAAAAAAAAAAGAAAGAAAAAGAAAATAAGAAAAAAAAAAAGAAAAAAAAAAGGAAAAAAAAAAGGAAAAAATTTTTGGGTTTGTATAGTTTGTTTTTAGTTTTGTATTCTTTCAATAAAGCCTAAGGAAAGAAGGAATATTTGTAATGAAGTATCAAGCGACAAGGAATTTGAGGGAAAGAATCATATTGTCAATATTCTACGAAGTTCGAGAGTTATCATCAAGAGTTGAAGACCGAAGATGAAGATGAAGACACCGATAGAAGACCGAAGACGTTTCTATGGATCTTTGTGAGAGTGGTGCTAGCTGCACGTTGAACGGATAACGAGGTAAGTAAGCATATTCCCACCTTCGTTAAATGGTTTGATTTCCTTTCGAAGAGATCGTCGAAAAATGGGTTTTCAAAAATATATAAAAGATGTGGGTTTTCAAAATATTTTGGAGGGTTTTGCCTTCCTACCATTCAACGTGTCTCGGGATTCTCTCTTCATTCCAACCTGGACACATGTGTGACCCATAAAGAGTCGTTTATTATTGAGAGCAATATCATAAAACCCTTTCTTGTGAGGCGAGTCAAGACTTTTGATCACTCCGAACCCGAAATTTAGTCGAGAAGGGATGGTTACTTCTCTCTCAACTTTTAAGAATGAGATTGTGTTCATTTATGTGTCTAACTTCTTATGACTAGTGTGCAGAATCTCTATGTCTTCTTAGCGCGTTGGATACTATCATTACGGAGAACTAGTAAGTTGGTAATATAGGTTTTGTGGGTAAATCTCTAGTAAACCCTCACGAGACTATAAATCGTCCACTAGGGACACCTAGGGGTTTAAAGGCTTGTTATTTGTGCTAAAAGTGACCGTAGCCTCGACGACACGGAGTTGTTGTATTTCATTGTTTTGTTTGATTTGCTCGAGGACAAGCAAAGTCTAAGTGTGGGGGAATCTGATAGGTGTAGAATACACCGTATTTACTATATAGAGTTTATGCTTTCTTTGCTATTTTTCTTGTGAATTATGTACTTTACGCGTGTTTTTGAGTTTTATAGGTGCAATGGAGTCGCACGGAGGAAAAGAAGAAGAAATTATCCAAATTGAGCCAAAGGGCGGAATTGTCGCATCACGAGGCAAGTGATATATGGAGCTGACCCAAGGTTAGGGACGACTCTTTTACAAGGAAGTTACATCGGTGGCCTTTATCAGAAGCGTGGGTGCCTATAGTCATTTTTGGTTACCCCTTATCTGCCAGCAATGGGGTGTCTTTAACAATACTCATTCTTACACTACCCAAAAATTGAGAAAAATTTATTTCTCAAATTATTAGTCTCCACCTGAAACCAGAGAGAGAGAGATATGGATCTCAGTGAAGAGGAGTTGCTGAAGAGAGATCGAGAGGAGTGATGAGATTGAGATGGAAGATGGTGAGGATTGATTCAACAGGGGAAATCAAGGATTGAGCCATTGATGTTGAGGAAATCAGGGAGACTAAATCAGGGTTTGATTGATTTGCTTATGAAAAAAAAGGGGATCTGAGGGTTTCATTTGAAATCAGAAGCAGATGGAATTGTTCACTGTGGCAGAGAGATGAGAAGGAAAGAGGAACGATTAATTGCTTCTGTTGATGCTTGAGATCGATTTGATTACCAGGGCTTGAAGAATTTGCATGATCCAACTCAGTGAAAGAGGACCTGTTGTTGTTTAGAGTGAGTTTGAGTTGTTAATGTTTCAAATGAAGGAGAAGAGGATTTAAATCGAAGAACAGACAAAGGAGAATGAATCAGCAGATGGGTTGGCTTTATTTTGAGTTTATTGATGTGCTCTGGATGGATTTAGGGTTCTTAAGTTTGTTTGTCATGGGGTGGAAGTTTGAGTGATGAATTAGGACCTGGGTTTGTCTCAAGGTCGAGTCTCTGGTGGTAATTGATGGATGAATGTGTTGGTGGAGTCAGGTGACGGCCTAACGGATGAAGGTGGTGCTGTTGGGAGCTGTAGTTCAGGTTAGTAAAGGCATTGAAGCTGGAAATAAATCCATTTGGTCTTTGGGAGTCACGGCACTGAACTAGAATCGGGATTTGTGGCAAAACCCCCGAGTGAGGTGAAGCTATTGGACTGATGCTGTTTCAGGCGGAGTTGAAGCCACAGTGGAGTCAAGGAGAGTTAGGTGCTGAAATTGCAGTGCAATCTCTAGTGGAGTTATGGCTCATGGTTAAACAGTGGTGCTGCAGCTGATGGCTTGAATGGGATGATGGAGCAGGCTGGTGGTATTGGCTGGTGCACCAGTGCGGGGAGATGCAAGAGTGGCGATATTGTGGTTGTCTGGCATCAGATGGAAGAATATGTGATGATGGTGGCATTGTTGAGATGTTGGCTTGAGGCTAGGGTCCTGGTGCTAGGATGGCTTGAGCTCTGAGCAACTCAGGTTAGTTAAGCTGCTGTGCTAGGAGCTTCTGCTGGTGGAGGAATAGAAGTCAGCTGGGAGATTGCGAGGTTGCGGCGGCTGGTGCTGATACTTAGAATTGTTGAGCTGGATGAGTAATGGAATACAGATGAAGAGTTTGAGCTGTTGAACTGTTGAACTGGTGACTGCAATTTACACTTGTTGTTTTGCTGTTACAGTGCAGGTGAGATAGTAGTGGTGGTTGAAGAGTACAGCTGAGTTTATGTGGAAGTGCAGGTGAAAGGCTAGATCAAAGCGAATGTTATGAACTCAGTTGGAGAAGCTACAGATTGCAGCTCAGATAGAGAGGATGGCCAGATAGTTTGAAAGTGAACGCTGTGTAGGTAGTGGTGTTGTTGGTCTTGGCATCACAGGTATTGGCACTTGCAAAAGGCAGTAATGCAGCTGTGACAATAACACTAGAGTTATAGAAGGGCAATGGGAGTTGAAGCTGGGTTGCAGGTTAAGATTTGAGCTCAAGGTTTGGCTGTGGCAGTGTAGTGGTGTTGCTCAGGGGAAATGAAGCTTTCAGCTGGTTGTGTGAAGTTGAGTTAATATTGCAGGTGCAATGGGTCTGGGACTGAAATGAGTTGTAAGAACTGATGTCATGTGCAATGGTTTTGATTAGTGCTGTTATTGCAAAGATGGAGCCGATAGTTGTTGTTTAAAAAAAAAAAAAAAAAAAAGCTATAGAAGGTCGTGCAACTAGCTTTGGTGATATGACCGACTCACTCTCGACTCGCACCGACGGATTGTTCGACTCTATCTGACCTAGCTCTGACTCGGTTTGACCGATCCGACCCGACCCGCTGACGATTCGACCCGTTGACCGGTGACCGGGCGGACTTTGCCGGTCCACCGGGGCTGTTTCGATCGCGACTTTCCGGCCGATTTCAGCCACAATCCCGCACTTCCGGCGACCACTTTCGGGGCGTATTTTCTACACGGGTTTCTCATTCTTGTGGGCTTGGTGGACTCTCGCCTAATGGATTTTGAAGACTAGACCTAATTTTAGAAGTTGGAGAAAAGCTATAAAAGGGAAGGTTTTCTACAACACATGATATATCTTATTCTTGGGAATTTTGGAGAGCCGTTTTGTTTACGCTTCTAGGGTTTGCTTTTGTTCTTCTTCTTCCTTGTTTTATTATTGAATATTGATGATGATGAACTCCATAGCTATGAGTAGCTAAACATCTTATTGGTTATGGGATAAAAGTTGATTTCTCAACATGCTTTTGATTCAATGAATTAGTTTTGTCTCGTAATTATTGTTTGTGATTCACAATTAATAGTGTTATAAGATTTGAAAACTTGTTAGGTTGAGTCGGAATCAATCCGATTTGTGTTCATCTCTAGAGCTATATTAGGGTTTTCAATACGAAAAAGTTGTTTATCCTCGATTCTAAGTAGCATAATTGTGGTTAGTGCTTGTAGTGATACATCCTATTAGTCACAAGTGAATCATAACTTTTGTTAAAACGTCTAGTGCTTTTACACATTCGTTTGCATTGATGAGTCTTATTCCATAAATCTTAATGCTTTTAGGGAGTTAAACTTAATTGTGCTTTTACACTTTAGGTTGCTTTCGACGAAGAATTCACATATGCATCTTTTAATGTGGTTGTGATGAAAACGAGGGAATTAACGGGTTATACTTGCGATCAAGGTATCCTAGGACTTTTAATAAATACGAGATTAAATACCAATTCTAATCATTGATGAAAATACATGTTTGTGAATGATACTATCCCTTGACCAATATCTTCTCCTTATTGATTTCTCAAATTATTTACTTTGCTTTCAATTACTTTTAATTCTTAAACACAACAAACATACCTTGGGTTACTTTAGAAATCGAAAATTACTTAACAACAATTGCCTCTCTGTGGATACGAACTCTTCCTTACCTTGTGCTTCATTTAAATTTAGTGCGTAAGAAAGTGAAATTATTTTTGACGGATTGACACACGATCAAAGATGTATTTGGATTAAAGCAAAGGGTTGGTGAAAGTTTGAAACATTTGACCATGAGGTGGAAGACAATGTGTAGCGACATGGCGGGTCGTGTTGATGATATAGATCTCATTTTATCATTTATTAATGCTATGTTCGCAACCAATCTGTTATACATTCAAATTTTCACAATTAAGAACACAATCACAATGACTGAGCTGCGAGAATTACAGGAGGAATATATTGCTCTCGAGGAAAAACAAAATGAGATGGAATCATACCGATTGCGAACACAAGTTCGAATGCGGCGAATGCAAGCTTATTTACCTAAGTTGATAAATACTGATGGCGAGCACCTCGCAAGGACAACAACGAGTTGGTAATAGGTGATAATCAACAAGCTAGTAGCTATGGGGAGTCGTGACCAAGAAGAATACGAGAGAGAGAAATTTCTATAATCGGGGTGGAAATAACAAAATTCAAAGACTTGACCCCGCAAACAAGAAAATTATGGAGGTCAAAGGCAAAATTATCATAGAGGACAAGGAAGCGCGAGAATAGTATGGGAAGAAATCGAGATGCCACCTCCGAATGCTAGCGTGAAGAAAATATGGGAAGCTATAATCTTAATGGAAAATATACCAACAAAGCATGGAACATGGGAAAGGAACCACCTCCAAGCGAGAGAAGGCATGAATTTTGTTCTTATCACCATTCCCATGGACATACAACAAATGACTGCAGAAATATAAAGAGAATCATTCTTAGGATGATAGATCAGGGAAAATTAAATCATTTTCTAGTAAGGAAAGCTCAACCTCAAGCATTGCCACCTCCTCTAGAAATTCCCAGGGCGAACACAACAAAAGAACGTGAAACATTTATGATAGAACTTGGGGCAAAAGCAAAAAATCTGTTTTGTAACTCTATTGTACATTCGTACAAGACAATTGAAGATTTCCACGATATTACTCTCAGCAGGGTTTTCACAAGGGATGCCAATGATAAAGAAATAATGAACACCGTATAAGACGTCGAATCGGAAGAATGATGTAAGGAGATCATTTCTTTATCGCGGAAGAAGTACCCGAAGGTGGAGGAATGCATGATAACCCATTGGTGGTGAGATTGGAGATTAACCCAAAACCTAGTGATGATGAAGATGATGAAGCGGAAAACTCATGGGCAATCAATAGAATTTTAATTGATAACGGGAGTTACGTGAATATTCTTTTATCATACTTATAAAACTATGGGAGGAAAAGATGAAGATCTAATACCTTCAACGTACAAAATCTATGGTTTTAATGGTACCGCAAATAAGCCAAAAGGAGAAGTTCATATGCGAATTCCTTTGAAAGGATTATCTTCTCGAAATTTTATTATGTGTAGTTGATGTGGAATCACCATATAATATGCTGATCAGACGACCATGGTTACATGAGATTTTAGGTGTCGCATCAAATTTCCATCAATATATCAAGTTCCCTCATCCCATCGGTGTTGGCATCATAAAGGGAGATGGGTTGAAGGAAAGAAGTGTTATGAGGTTGATATAGAATCTCACAAGAAAGAAGAGTCACAAACAGAGGAGTTGGAAAAACAACATTAAAGAAAAACAAAGAGGTGAAAGATTAATGGTAGAAGTAATAGAGCAAAGAGAGGAAGAAATGCTTGCAAAATCAAAAATGATGAAGATAAGAAGTGGCGAAGGTTTCGCAATGCACAAGAAAAATGAAAGGAAAAATCAAAAATGCAAGAGGCGAAAGCAGTAAGTAAGAGACTTAAAGAATAATCGTAATTGTTGATTGTCGAGAGAAAAATGGGGAGGAAGACGACAAATGTAAGTTGAAAAAAAAAAAAAAAAAAAAAAAACCGTGAGTGGTGAAAATGGAGTTGTGTAAGAATTGATATGAAGAAGAAGAAAATATATTTTACAAATGGCAAATACGTTGCGAAAGTACAAAAGAGCTTACATATCCAGAAGAATCAACAAAATAGTCATAAAGAGGCGAACTTACTATGGCGTACACCCCTAGTTCGCGAACACAATTTTACAAAGAGGCAAAGTACCTAAAATGCGTCATAGTAGGCGGTACCTATATTACATATAACCAAGAATTAACAAAATAATCGAATAGGACACCCTAGCTCGTGAAAAAAATTTCGTAAGAGGCAAAGTACCTAAAGTGCGTCATGTAAGGGGGTATCTGTAACGTGGCTCAGGGAAAAGGTTACACCGCCCCTGGAACCTGAGTCATGAAGATTGGGGGTAATAAAACCCATCCAGGAGAGATACCTTGGATTTTCAATCTAAGCTAGTGACTTAGATTGGACGACCGGGGGTCTCTTCTAAGGAGTCAGCATTTGACCAAGGCGCCGAGGTACACGGTTGAGTCAAGGGTGCCTGGGGAATTTGAAGTGTCTCGGCCATTCTTGGCAAGTCTCGGCTTATGCTGCACTCGGCCCGAAGAAAACTCCACTTAGGGTGCAGTCTCATAACCATAAGCCCTATAGGCAAAAGGGATAAGAGGCTGCGAAAACAACTGGTTGTTGTTAAGACCGGATGGGAGGAGCTAGCCTTGTATGGCAGAAGTACGCCTCCTTGAAGGGGCAACCAGGGGGAAGATAAGGGCGGCACCCTCCATTAGGGAGCTGATAGTGTCAAAAAAGACGCAAATGTCATGAGGCTTTATGTTCGCAAGAATATTTAGGCTTGTCATATTTGTGCAACAATCCTAAAGAGGCAAAAATACAAAAGAGTAGATAAGACGAGATCAATGGGTCCTTACATGAAAGTGTAAAGACGTCCTGTGATTTTGTCGCAAAGACGGCAATGTCATGGGGCTTTACGTTCGCAAGGATATTTAGGCCTGTCATATTGTCGCAAGAAAAATATCCTGCAGAGGCAATAATACTAAAGAAATGATAAGACAAGATCAATGGGTCATTACATGAAAGTGTAAAGACGTCCTGCGATCTTGTCGCAAAAATGAGAGGTGGCAAAATAAGACCTTTAACTAGGAAGGAAAAATAATACCACACAAGAGAAATGATAAGGCAAGATCAATGGGTCATTACATGAAAATGTAAGGACGTCCTGCGATCTAGTCGCAATGATAAAGTTCAGCAGAAAATATCTGCGAAATTATGCTTCATCTCCCATTCGAATATACAAATAACAGAGGCAAGTATGGGAATGAACAAGAGCATGTTATTTGTCTTCATATAACAGATTTACGTATATATTGATTAACCATATTGCAAAAAAGAATTGCCCTTTATGTGCAGGAAGAAACAAGAAAGATAGAAATTGTATTCAAAGACTCAAGAAATTCGCAGCAAAAGAATACACCCAAAAATGGGAGATTGGAAAAATGATTGTACAAATATTACAAAGGAAGAAAAAGGAAAATAAAATTATTTCTCATTTGATTCTTCCTCTTCATTATCTTCATCAGACTCTTCAGTTTTTTTATCTTCATCAGATTCCTCTTCCTCTTCACTAGCATCGCTATCGAAATATCCGAGAGAAGGCATATTTTGGGGGACTTCATCAAGAAGGCAAGGGTACTTAGGCGAGGGATGTTATTGTCCTCGCAGACCATCTCAATAGTTTGATTGCGAAAAAGAATAGCATCATTCTTAAAATTCGCGGCAGTGATCTTGATTGGTTCTTCAGCCTAGAATATTTATCGTCCCGAGAAGAAAGATTTTTGGAAAGTTGCTCTTTCTCAGATTCAAGTTCTTCAATTCTTTTTCGGAACCTTGCTTCAGCTTATGCGAACATATAACATTGAATCAGCAATTTGATGATAATTTTATACAAACAATTAAATAAAGAAGAATAATTAACAACCTTCTCTATCAGAAACCATATCTCTAACCAAGGCCGTATGCTCAGCTTGAAGACTAATGTTAACACCTAAATTATTTCTGGCATCATCTAGAACCTTCGCATCCCAAGCAAATTCATCATCATTGTTTATGAGAAGAAGGGAATGAATTTGATTCTCTCTTTCGCTAAGAATAACATTTTGACGGATGGATTCATCCCGTTCAATTTGAACTTCAAGAAAAGTCTTTTGGAATTTCGCTAATGCTTGAGCACCTTGTCTAGCAATGCGATCTTTATCATCTATGAGATCACTAATTTTCTTCCTTAAAATACTAATTTTCTCTTTAGAACTAAGATACAGACGTTTAAGTTGGTTGGCTAAGCTTAAGCTAGATCTATGATCAAGTTCTAAGAGGCGAAATCTAGATTGAAGTTCATTTAGAGGAAGAGATTTAATTTGGTTATTTGAAAAACTATCCAAAGAATCGTTGAGATGAGCAAGAAGAGCATCATCATCCATAGGTTCAGGAAATGAATGAAGAAGAATGGCTTCCTCAGAAAGGGTATAAACGTCTGCGAAAATGATAAGTCAGATGAGGGAAGATAACAAGAGAAAAAAACAAAGGAAAAGGGAAAATTTTTATACCATAAAGCTGTTGGTTGGAGCTCGGAAGGCTAGAAATCTTATTCTTCTGAGTGGCAGAGTCAGCTTCTAATTGCTTGTTCTTCTTGCGAAGAATGGCAGCTTCAGTTTCCAATTCTTCATTTCTCTTGCGAAGAGCAGTAGCTTCAACTCCCAATTCTTCATTTTTCTTGCGAAACTGAAGATTCTTCTTTTCGAGAATACTGCGCCTGTTTTCAAGATCTGAGGCAACAACAAAGGAAGCTCTCTAGGACTACAAAAGAAAACAAAGAAATTAAAAAGATATAATTTAAAATCAAAACTATGAAAAAATAAGAGAATGAAAACATACCAAGACACTAAGTGAATTTAAGAAGCTTGGAGTCACTGATCTGGAGACCCCATGAAGAGAACTATCACTCTCAAGTAAAGGTGAATCGCAAATACTCGCGAGAGCCTTGCATGTACTAGAAAGGCGATCGTCACCCATCCCTTGCATAGAATCAGAAAAGATGCTAGACAATTTTGTGCCATAGAAGATCCAGTGGAGAATTTGAAGAAGGGATATCCACATCATCATATTCCTCATCACCAGAATTTTCACCTGACTGAGGATTCGAAGGAGAGGGGAGGTGAAGTTTTCGCTTCTTCAGAGGCGGAACAACAGACTTCTCCTTACGAAGAGGATTTTTACCTCTACCTTTGGCCTTCACAGCCTCAGGGTTTTCTTCTTCTCCAACAGCTTCAACACCAACCTTCGCATACAAATGAAGATAAGAAACAGAGGCAACAATATTGTTAAAAATATATAAAGTGTTTCTTACTTCATCCATGACGGAGCGAAGAGCAGCTAAAGTGCTAGCCTTCCCGGTCCGATTGTAGCTCGATCTTAACTTTTCAATCTAAAAATTTCCGCGAGAATCAAAGGATAAGGGAATAAGCAACCAATGAAAGATTACGAAGTACGCGAAGTTGGAAGACATACCTATTTATTCTTCTCGGGCCAATTAAATACCCAAGGTCGATAAGTAGCGAAGTTCTCAGGAAGAACATTCGAGCCTGCGATATAAGGCCCCTTTAACACCAATGGAAAAACACACCATCTATCGTCTTTAGAGTGACGCGGGACGTTGTTTTTACCAAAATGCCAATCAATGTCTTGCAAAAGGAGTTTATCGTCAGCAACATCATCCTTTCTTTTCAGACGGACACCCCAGCGAGTATTATCTTTCCTCATAGGAATGAATTCACAATTCTCGTAGAAACTCTCTACTGTGTATCTTTCAGCGAGTATCGCCAATTCCTTAAATTTTGGGTCTCTAACTTCAATTAGGTAAAGAGATCCCTTACCAGCGCCACGATTGGCGAACTCAAGTATTAAGCGAATGCAATCCCCGCTTAGTTGATAGATAGCTCGCGAGAAGTTCGCATGAGCAAGAATTCCATAGAATAACGGAAGATTAGGGTTATAAAGAGGAATGGGAAGACCGGCGAGAATTTGACCAAGCGAAATTATGATTTCATGATCATCACAATGATGATCAGTGAACAACAAGCGTAAAGAATGGATTTAGGTTCTGACCGGGAATGGTGGTTAAAGTAAAACCTTTTCCCTGAAGATCTTTTTGAATTTCTTCAAAAGAAGTTTCGTATTTGCGACCGATTGGAGCCATTTTCAGTATGGGAATGAATGAAGAACTGAAGATCAAAAGAAAGAAGAAGAAGAAGATTTACAGTAGCAGAAACGGAAATTACGGAAGAGAATTGAAGAAAAATTGCAGAGAGAAAGTAAAAAAGAAGAAGAGGAGGGTGAGAAAACTATATATAGAGAAGAATTCTCGAGAAGATAAACGCATTTAATGCGAGAAGGGACGTGAACGGTCGAGAAATAACGGTTGAAAGAGACGTGTCAAGAAATGGGTGGAAGAAGAGATACGTGTAATAAATTCTGCGTAATAGTACGGAATCATGCAAATACAGAAAAATATGAAGAAATGAACAGCTGCGGCATTTTGAAAACACTAGTTCTCATGACGTTCTCTTCTTCGCAGAGAAGACATGAGAAGAGGCAAGATGTAGGATCAGAATATCGCAACACCAAGATGCTCGCGAAATCTATAAACGACATATTGCGAAGACATCGCGGGCTGGAAGTAAAAACGACGTAACGGATGACGACAGCCAATACACGAGAAAGATGTGAAGATGTAGTGAGATCAAGGAGTGTTGCGAGATTTGACATTTGTACATTTGTGATACTTCGCAAGTCATACCCGAAAATAAAGGACATCTTAGCTGTCATCCACTATGTAATGTCCTATATATAGAGTCGAATAGGCTTAAAGGAGAGGGAGATCTTTTTCGAGTGTTGAGCAAGTCATTAAGAGAGAGAAAGTTTAGAGTGATTGTAATTCTTTAGCTTATCTCCTTTTCATCTTGTAACATTTTGGGAGTTTGATCAATAAAAGTTATAATTGTTCATCTTAAAATGATTTGATTGTGTGGATTCTTGTGAGGGGTGTAGTGTAGGATTTCCTGCAACTACACTAGTACTTTCAAAATGCCGCAGTTGTTCATCTTTTCATATTTTTCTGTATTGACATGATTCTGTACTTTTACGCAGAATTTATTACACGTATCTCTTCCTCCATCCATTTCTTGACACGTCTTTTTCAACTTCTATTTCTCAACCGTTCATGTCTACTCTTCGCATTAAATGTGTTTATCTTTTCGAGAATCCTTCTCTCTATATATATTTTTCTTATTCCTTTCTTCTTTTTTACTTTCTTTCTTATTTTCTCTGCAATTTTTCTTCAACATCTCTCTGTAACTTCCGCTTCTGCTGCTGTAAATCTTCTTCTTTCTACTCCTTTTGATCTTCGATTTTATCTTCATTCCCATACTCTGAAAATGCCTCCAGTTGGTCGTAAATATGAAACTTCTCTGGACAAAGTTCAGAAAGATTTCGAAGAGAAAGGTTTCATATTAACCACCATTCCCAATCAAGAATCTAAATCCATTCTTTCTGCCAAACTGTTTTCTGATCATCATTGTGATGATCAGGAAATCATAATTTCGCTAGGTCATATTCTCGCTGGCCTTCCCATTCCTCTCTATGACCCTGATCTTCCCTTATTTTATGAAATTCTTGCTCATGCGAAATTCTCGCGAGCCATCTACCAATTGAGTGGGGATTGTATCCGCTTAATGCTTGAGTTCGCCAACCGTGGTGCTGGTAAGGGGTCTCTTTATCCCAAAGAAGTCAGGGATCCTAAATTTGAAGACTTAGAGATATTCGCTGAAAAGTATACAGTAGAGAGCTTCTTCGAAAACTATAAAGTAATAAACATGAAGAATGATAGAACTCGCTGGGGTGCTCGCTTGAAGAGGAAAGAAAATGTTGCCAGCGATAGAATACTTATGCAAGACATCGACTGGCATTCGGGCAAGAATAATATTCCTCGTCACTCTAAAGACGACAGGTGGTGCGTCTTTCCGCTAGTTTTGAAAGGACCTTATATTTCAGGTTCAAATGTGCTCCCTGCGAATCTCGCCAATTATCAACCTTGGGTTTTTAACTGGCCTGAGAAAGCAAAAGAGGTATACTTCCTAAATTTCGCTCAGTTTATAATCTTCACTCCTTTTTATACTTATTAATCTTGCGAAATTTTCAGATTACCAAGTTAAGAAAAAGCTACAAAAGAACTGCTAAGGCAAGTACCCTAGCGGTGCTCCGTTCGATCACGGATGAAGTAAAAATACTTTTCTTTATTATTTTTAACAATATTGTTGCCTCTGTTTCTTATCTTCATTCGTGTGCGAAGGTTGGTGTTGAAGTTGTTGAAGAAGAAGAAAGTTCTAAGGTTGCGAAGACCAAAGTCAAGGGTAAAGGTTCTCTTCGCAGGGAGAAGTCCACTGCCCCACCTTCAAAGAAACGAAAGATTCACTCTCCCTCTCCTTCTAATCTTCAGTCCAGCAAAATCTCTTATGATGAAGATAATGATGATATTGATACTTCTTTCGCAAAGGAGGATTTTCGAACTGAATCTTCTATGGCACAACTGTCCAGCATCTTCTTTGACTCCATGCAAGGGATTGGAGATGATCTTCTCTCTAGTACAAGCAAAGCTCTCGCGAGTATCTGCAATGCTCCTTTACTAGAGGGTGATGATTCACTTCATGGGGTCTCCAGATCAGTGACTCCCAGTTTTCTAAATTCGCTTGGTGCCTTGGTATGTGTTTGTTCCCCTATTTCTTCATAATTTTGATTTTAAGTTATATCTTGATAAATTCTTCATTTTCCTTTATAGACCGGGAGTGCCTCCTTCGCTGTTGCCTCAGATATTGAGAAAAGGCGCGGTATTCTTGAAAAGAAGAATCTTCAACTTCGCAAGAGAAATGAAGAACTGGAAGCTGAAGCTGCTACTCTTCGCGAGAAGACTAAGCAATTAGAAGTTGATTCTTCCACTCAGAAGAACAAGATATCTATCTAGTCTTCAAAGTGCCAATCAACAACTTTATGGTATGAGACTTTTCTCTTTTCCTTTGTTATGTTCTCTCATTATCTTCCCTTATCTGACTTACCATTTTCGCAGACGTCTATAACCTTTCTGATGAAGCCATTCTTCTTCACTCATTCCCTGACCCTATGGATAACAATGCTCTTCTTGATCACCTCAACAATGCTTTGAACAGTTTTTCAAATGACAAGATTAAATCTCTTCCTCTAAATGAACTTCAATCCAAATTTCGCCTCTTAGAAATTGATCATAGGTCTAGTTTAGGCTTAGCCAACCAATTTAAGCGTCTCTATCTTAATTCTAAAGAAAAAATTAATACTTTAAGAACCAAAATCAGTGATCTCATAGATGATAAAGATCGCATCGCTAGACAAGGTGCTCAAGCATTAGCGAAATTCCAAAAGACTCTTCTTGAAGTTCAAATTGAACGAGATGAATCTAACCGCAAAAATCCTATACTTAGCGAAAGAGAGAATCAAATTCGCTCCCTTCTTCTCATAAATAATGACGATGAATTCGATTGGGCTGCGAAAGTTCTAGATGATGCCAGAAAAAATTTAGGTGTTAATGTTAGTCTTCAAGCTGAGCATACGGCCTTGGTTAGGGTTATGATTTCTGACAGAGAAGGTTGTTAATTGTTCTTCTTTATTTAACTGTTTGTCTTTCATGAAATTGTCGTTGAGTTGCTCATTCATTGTCACATATTCGCAGAAGCTGAAGAGAGATTTCGTAAAAGAATTGAAGAACTCGAGTCTGAGAAGGAGCAACTCGCAAAGAACCTTTCTTCTCGGGATGATAAATATTCTAGATTGAAGAGGCAACTACAGATTACTGTTGCGAATTTTAAGAATGATGCTACTTTTTTTCACAATCAGACTATTAAGATGGTCTGCGACGATAATAGTATCCCTCATTCCGCATATCCTTGTCTTCTTGAAGAAATCCCCAAGAATGTGCCTTCTCTGGATATCTCTGACAGCGATGCTAGCGAAGAAGAGGAATCTGATGGAGATGAAGAAGTAAAAGGATCTGATGAAGATGGTGAAGAAGAAGAATCAAAAGAGAAATAGTTATATTTTCTTCCTTCTCTTTTTGTAATATTTGTACATTCATTCTTTTAATCTTCTATTTTTGTAATCTTTTGCCGCGAATTTCTTGAATCTTTAAATACAATTTCTACTTTTCTTGTTCCTTTCTGCACATGTTAAAAGAGCAATTCTTTTTTGCAATATAATTAATCAATATATTATCAACCTTTCATTTTATGAGTGTGTAAATCTATCATATGAAGACAAATAACATGTTTTTATTCTATACATTCCCATACTTGCCTCTGTTATTTGCATTCAAATGAAAGATTGAGCAAGTTACTTTCGAATAGTGATATGTATTCATGCCTCAATCTCGCAAATTATTCTTGCTGAATTTTCGCAAGTAAGTATTTCTTGGTTTCTTCCAAGATTTCATTTTTTCTTTTTCTCTTATGTGGTCTTATTTTGCCTTCCTAGTTAAAGGTCTTATTATGCCACCTCTTGTCATTGCGACAAAATCGCAGGACGTCTTTGCATTTTCATGTAAAAACCCATTGATCTTGCCTTAACTTTCTCTTTGAATTTTTTTTTGCGACAATATGACAGGCCTAAAAATTCTTGCGAAAATAAAGCCCCATGACATTGCCGTCTTGTGACGAAATCGCAGGACGTCCCTACACTTGCATGCAATGACCCATTGATCTCGTCTTATCTCCTCTTTTGTATTATTGCCTCTTCAGGATTATCGCACAAATATGACAAGCCTTGATACTCCCGTGAGTAAAAAGCCTCATGACATTTGCGTCTTTAAGACACTTATCAGCTCCCTAATGGAGGGTGCCACCCTTATCTTCCCCCTGGTTGCCCCTTCAAGGAGGCGTACTTATGCCATACAAGGCTAGCTCCTCCCATCCGGTCTTAACAACAACCAGTTGTTTTCACAACCTCTTATCCCTTTTGCCTATATGGCTTATGGTTACGAGACTACACCCTAAGTGGAGTTTTCTTCGGGCCGAGTGCAGCATAAGCCAAGACTTGCCAAGAATGGCCGAGATACTTCAAATGCCCCAGGCACTCTTGGCTCAACCGTGTACCTCGGCGCCTTGATCAAATGCTGACTCCTTAGAAGAGACCCTCGGTCGTCCAATCTAAGTCATAAGCTTAGATTGAAAATCCAAAGTACCTCTCCTGGATGGGATTTATTGACCCCAATTCTCCATGACTCAAGTTCCAGGGGCGGTGTAACCTTTTCCCTAAGCCATGCAATAGGTACCCCCTTCTATGACGCACTTTAGGTCTTACATTTTCCTCTTGCGAAATTTTGACTTCGCGAACTAGGGTGTACGCCATAGTAGGTTCGCCTCTGTCTGATTATTTTGTCGATTCTTCTGCATATAATCTCTTTTGTAATTTCTCAATCTCATTTTTATCATTCATAAAGTATATTTGCTTCTTCTGCATATCAGCTCTTTCGCAATCTCATCTTTGTTTATTCATAATTTTTTTTTATTTTTTTATTTTTTTTAAAGATCAAATCAATCATACATTTTTCTTTCTCCTCCCAATTTCTACTTCGGCAGTCAACAAGTACATTCATTCTTTAAGTCTCTTATTTCTGTTACTTTCTGCCTCTGCATTTTTGAATTTTTCTGTCATTTTCTTGTCTGTTGCGAGATTTTCGCCGCTTCTTATCTTCAATATGCCTTGGCTTCGCAAAGTTTCTTCTCCTCTATGTTCTATTGTATCTACCATCAATCTTTCACTCTTTTGTTTATCTTTGATGATGTGTTTCCAATTCTTCTTCTTCGCAACTCTTTCTTCACAAGATTCTATATCAATTTCATAACACTTCTTTCCTTCAATCCAATCTCCTTTTATGATGCCAATACCACTGAGATGAGGGAATTTGATACATTGATGGAAAGTCGATGCCACGCCTAGAATCTCATGTAACCAAGGTCGTCCAATCAATACGTTGTAAGGTGATTCTACATCAACTACACAGAATAAAATTTCAGAGGATAATCCTTTCAGTGGAATTCGCATATGAACTTCTCCTTTAGGCTTATTTGCAGTACCATTAAAACCATAGATTTTGTAGGTTGAAGGTATTATATCTTCATCTTTCCCTCCCATAGTTTTGTAAGTATGATAAAAAAGGATATTCACGGAACTTCCAGTATCGATCAAAATTCTATTGATTGCCCATGAATTCTCAGCTTCATCATCTTATCCTCGCTAGGTTTTAGGTTAATCTCCAATCTTACCACTAATGGGTTGTCGTGCATTTCTCCACCCTCAGGTACTTCTTATGCGGTAAAAGAGATAGTCTGCTTTTGCCATTCTTCCAGTGGCGATGTCTTCGCAATGTTCATTATTTCTCTATTATCGGCATCTCTTGCGAAAACCCTACTGAGAGTGTTATCATGAAAATCTTCAATTGTCTTGTACGAATGTACGATAGAGTTACAAGACAGATTCTTTGCCTTTGCTCCAACTTCTATTACAAATGTTTCTCCTCCTTTTGTTGTATTTACTCGGCGAATTTCTGTCGGTGGTGGTAATGGTTGAGACTGATTGGTTTTTTAGAAAATGATTTAGTTTCCCTTGGTCTATCATTCTGAGGATGATTCTTTTTATATTTCTGCAATCATTTGTTGAGTGTCCATGAAAATGGTGATAAGTACAAAATTCATGACTTCTGTCGCTCGGAGGTGGTTTACTTCCCATGTTCCATGGCGCGGGTATGTTTTCCATCAAAATTATAGCTTCCCATATTTTCTCCACACTAGCATTCAGCGGCGGCATCTTGATTTCTTCCCATATTATCATGTGATTTCGCTGTCCTCTATGATAGTTTTGCCTCTGACCTCCATAAGTTTCTTGTGGCTGATCAAGTCTTTGAATTTTGTTATTTCCACCACGGCTATAGAAGTTTCGTTCTCTCTCGAATTCTTCTTGATCACGACTTCCCATAGCTACTAGTTTCTGCTGACTATCTCCCATTATCCTTTCTTGTTGTCCTTGCGATGTGCTCGCCACTGTACTTATCAACTTAGGTAACAGGCTTGCGTTCGCTGCTTTTGAACTTGTGTCCGCAACTGGGTATGATTCCATCTCATTTTTCTTTTCCTCCAGAGCAATATACTCCTCCTGAAGTTCTCGCAACTCAGTCATTGTGATCGTATTCTGGATTATGAAAATTTGAATATATAACAGATTGGTTGCGAACATAGCGTTAATGAATGATAGAATGAGATATCTCTCATCCACACGACCAGCCATATCACTACACATTGTCTTCCACCTCATGGTTAAAAGTTTCAAACTTTCGCCAACCCTTTGCTTTAACCCAAATACATCTTCAATGCCAGGTCGCGAGGAATTGTTACTTATATACGCCCCTAAAAATATAGCCTGCAAATGGTTGAAAGATGTTATAGTATTCTTTGGCAAACCTTCAAACCACTTCAAGGCCTCTCCTGTTAAACTTGATGCAAAATATTTGCACAATACAGCATCATAGTTCTCCCATTGTAGCATACATCTCACATAAGCTTTGATGTGTTGTACCGCACAAGTTGTTCCATCAAAAATGCTGGTTAAACTGCACTTTGGGGGTATTACTCCTGATTGTACTTCTTGTGTGAATGGGGTTTTCGCAGCTTCTTCTATGTCTTTATCTAGTTGTCTCTTACCTCCTTCTCTTTTATTATTTAACATTCCTCCCATTTCCGCTAACTCTCTCAAAATTTGTTCATTTACACCAGAATTTGGATACATTGGTGTTTTTAACTCCGCCTCTCTCCTTCTGCGTTCATATCTGTTTTGACTTTCTTGTTAATCATTTTCTTCTCGTCTTTCTCTGCAATCTTCTCTTTCATTTCTTTCATGTATTCGCACACCGTTATATCTCTCATTTTCTCTTCTTTGCCGCCTTTCAGCTCTCCTTTGTACTCTATCATATTCTTCATTGATATTACCATTGTTGCGATTTTGTTCACGCCTTCTTTCTCGATTATCATGATTGTTCTGGCGAATCGCCTCTTGTAGCTCATGTTCTTCAACTTCTGCTCTCAGTCTTTCCCTCTCGCAAGCTAAACGTGCTTGTTCAGTGTAATGTCTTTCAATTTCATTTTCAATTTCTCGTTGCTTTCTCTGTGCTTCTCTCCCATGTAATATTATCCTTCCTTCTTCCTGATTTTCTTCGCCATCTTGATTATTTCGCCCCTGACATTGTCTATTTCCCTGATTTCTATCGTTTTGCCCATTTTGAAGAGTTTCAGCACGTTGGATATAACTATCTTCCATTATTTCTCTTTCTCCGCGACGTTGTTCGCCTGGATTTTGTACTCCCTCTCGAGTTTCTTCATTAGCATTTTCTATAGGCAAATTTTGTCTTATTTCTTCTCTAACTGATCTTGAACTTGACCTTGTAGTGCTTCTTGACCTTCTATTTTGTCATCTCATGTTTTCCATCCTCAACTCATGATTTTGCCTTGTCAGATTCGCACGTTCTTCTGCTTCTAACCGCCTTTCTTCATGTATTGTTTGCCTCAATGCCTCTAACGCTGCAATCTCTTCATTCATGAATTATTCCTCCAATTACTTCTTGGTCTCTCTCCTCTTGTCCATTGCCTCCTAATTGCTGCTCTTCTCCCATTTCATCTACAGAATCTGATCGCCAAGTATGTACACTCACTCTGTCATAATCCAAAGTTCTATTTTGTATTGGTGTACGTTGAATTGGCGGTTGAACTCGATTTTCTCCATTGTTCCTTGTGTTCATTCTTGAAGATTCCTCCATTTCGTCTCTCTCTTCTCCAGCAAGTCTCCTACTTCTTCTAACAGTTGTTGGTTGTTTTGATGCACGTCTTCTTCTAGCCATTTTTCAATCTTGATGAGTTGTTGAAAATTATATGAAATTCTTTATCTACTATTCCAAATTCTTTCCAATCACAATATCAATCTTCAGTCAATCCATGTTTCTAGCGCCATATGTAATTGCAGGAAATCCTACAATACACACCTCACAAGAATTCGTAATATTCAATACATCTTTAAGATCGACAATCAATCTCTTTATTAATTGAGTTATAAATTTTACAAGAAGGAAATGAAATCAAGAATATAATTGCTACTTGACCGGTTGTCAGCCGAGCAAAAATAATTTCACTTTCTTACTCACTAAATATAAATGAAGTACAAGGTAAGGAAGAGTTCGTTTCCACAGAGAGGCAATTGTTGTTATGCGATTTTCAGTTCCTAAGGTAACCAAGGGGGGATTTTTGTTGTTTTAGCGAAATACTAAAGTAAAAATAAAATAAAGCAAAGTAAATAATTGGAATAATCAATAGAGAGAAGATATTGGTCATGGGATAGTATCATTCACAAACATGTATTATCATCAATGATTAGAATTGGTATTTTAATCTCTCATTTACTAAAAGTCCTAGGATACCTTGATCGCAAGAATATCCCGCTAATTCCCTGATTTCATCACAACCACATTAAAAGATGCATATGTGAATTCTTCCTAGAAAACAACCTAAAGTGTAAAAGCACAATTAGATTTAACTCCCTAAAAGCAATAAGTTCTATGGAATAAGACTAATCAATGTAAACGAATGTGTAAAAGCACTAATCCGTTTTAACAAAAGTTATGATTCACTTGTGACTAGTAGGATATATCACTACAAGCACTACCCACAATTATGCTACTTAGAACCAGGGATAAACAACTTTTTCGTATTGAAAACCCTAATATAGCTCTAGAGATGAATGCAAATCCGATTGATTCCGGACTCAACCTAACAAGTATTCAAATCATATAACACTATTAATTATGAATCACAAACAATAAATTATTGAGACAAAACTAATTCATAGATTCAAATAACATGTTGAGAAATCAACTTTATCCCATAACCAATAATAATTGTTTAGCTACTCATAGCTATGGAGTTCATCATAAAAATATTAATTGAATAGAAGAAGATGAACAAAAGCAAACCCTAGAAGCGTAAACAAAAGCGGCTCTCTCCAAGTTCCAAGAAAAAAAATACGTGATATCCCCAAAGTTGTAGAAACTTTCTCCTTTATAGCTCTTCTTGTTCCAAAATTAGGTCAAGCCCCAAGGGTCCAATAGATAGAAGTACACCAAGCCCATGTGTGAGGAAAACCCATGTGAAAATATGTCCCAAAAATAGTCGCCGGAAAACTGGTATTATAGCCGGAAGTTGGCCGGAAAATATATCTCAGGTGACCGGCAAAGTCCACCCGGTCACCAGTCAACGAGTCAGCTCGGTCAAGGTCTGACCGAGTCAAACCGGATCAGGTCTAGTTAACCGAGTCAACTTAGTCTATGAGTCAGATTGGTGAGTCAGGTTCAGATCTGAGTCAGAAACTAACTCAGCTGATTTAGTTTTAAGCCAAAGCTGTCAAGGCTTGTGCCTTTGCAACGTTGCACATGCCATAACCTGTTGTTGCACTATCATTGTGCTTCATCATCAGTAATACCACCATTCTGTCACTCCATACTCCACCAGCAGCTTCGCCTCTTGCCATCTTTGCAACTGACCATTTCTCACTCGGCCTGCAACTCATTGCCATTTCGGTTCAGCTTCTCTTTCCGCAACTTCCATTCACTTCACACAAAGCTCCCTACAATAGCTTTGTAACCAGCTGCAGCTCATTTATAACCTCAGCACAATCCCAGGCCAAAGGCAAAGCCTGTAATTCCATCAGTTGCACAAAACTTCACATTATCTGTAGCAACACACACACAAAACTCAAGCACCTGCAAAACCATCTTCTCAACCTCTTGCATTACATCCAACACAAGGCTTCAATTGCAGACCACCAATGCCAATGTCACAACCTATACTCCTATACTCCATATCCCCATTCTCCTCCTTTGCATTGTAGCTCAACACCTGCTAAGGCGGCCACAGATTCATGCCCTCACTGCTCAACAACATAAGACTGCAACATAGAGCTCACTGCAACCACTCAACTTTCATTGCAGCATCACTCAATTTGCAATTCCCATGAACATACTCATTGGACCAAAGCTTCACAGCTGCAGAACAAAAGTAAAACCAATTCCTTCTTTACAACAGCAACCCATTTCAACAATATCAATTCCATTACCTCCTTCTCTGACATTTCTTTTAGCCTGTAACTCAGCACTGTCACAGCTCCAAACACAACTTCTCGACCCTCTCAGCTTCCATGCTAAACAAGCTCCGTTCAAGACTAAGCTCATAACTCAGCACCATTTCCTATAACTTCAACTCTAGTAAACCTAACATGCATCTAACTCCATTCTTGAGCCAATGTCAGACTTCAGTTCAGCTCCATTGCAGCACATAGCTTAGCACCATCACTTGCAATTCACCAGCATAAGCCACATAACACACATTATTCAGTTCATATCACCAGCCTTCCTTCCTTGCACCAGTCCATCCTCTCTTCCATTAGCTTAACTGATGTATCTTCTCAGCTCCATATTCAGCTCCAGTTCCCATGACAATCACCATAGAAACATCATCTTTACTGTCTTCATTCAGCTCAAATTAGCTTCATCAATAGCAACAATTCTTCATGGCTTCTCAGATTCAACCACCAACCCTAGAACAACTCCAATCGAGTCATTTCTTCTTCCATCTTGGTTCTAAACACAAATTCAAAGAAAACCCACTTCATAGATCTTCACAACATCCACACTTTCCTTCTTGAATTTGAGCATCAGCTCTTCTAATCACTAATTCCTATTTCACCATTACCATCTTCTCTGATTTGTTGATTCGAGACAAACCCACACTTTCTTCGGTCAAACCCAACTTGAATTACTCGATGTTTACTCTGAATCTCCATTTCTTGGTCTCCTCCATCATCTTCAATCGATAGTGTCAACAACAAAAAACCCTAGTTACAGCGAGAACCCATCTTTGCAGACTTCAATTTCACCTCTTCTATGTCTGTTCTCGGCATCGACACTAACCTAACTCCATTAATTAACCAGCAACAGCATTAGAGCATTAATTTTTCCTCTTTTCTCTTGGATTCGAATTCAGAGCAGCCTCCATAGCTTCTCTCGGTTTCAGATAAAGGGTGAGGAATAAGAGCTGATAAGAAGAAATAATTTGTGCTCTATGATTTTTAGGTTAAGTGTAAGAACCAAAATTGCTATTGGCACCCCAGTTTAGTGGTTAAGGGGTAACCAGCTCACACATGGCCTGTCAGTTATATGAAACTGACAGTTCATTTTCCACCTCTTCTTTGTGCAACCTAGTCTACTCCAAATGGACGTTTTCTCCTTCTTTTGCTCCCAAGGACTCCATTGCACCTAATAACTCGAAACTAGACATAAGAGATGCAATTTCCAAGGAAAATAGCAAAGAAAGCATAAATACTAGATATAAAATTAGGTGTTTTACAACACCTATCACTACTCTAGACTTTCTCTCTCCTCTAAACTTTCTCTCCACTCTAAAAAGATCTCCCCCTTTTCTTAAGCCTGTTCGGCTCTTTATATAGGACATTACATAGTGGATGACAGCTAAGTTGTCCTTTATTTTCGGATATGACTTGCGACCTTCTCGCAAGTATTCAAATGTTAAATCTCGCAACACTCCTAAATTTCGCTAGGTCATCACATCTTTCTCGTGTTCAGGCTGTCGTCATCCGTTGCGTCATTTCTATTACAATCTGCGATATCTTCACAGTGTGTTGTTCAAGGATTTCGCAAGGATATTAATGTTGCGATATTCTGATCCTACAGCGAATATGAAGAATTGTGCTATAATTACTGGTGCAGGCAGTGTGTTTATAGGATATGGAATTGGTTAGTTGCAAATGAAGGTTGGGTTGGTATGGCAGTTGAAGTAAGTGGCATTGTAATGCTGAGAATGGTGATTGTAGATTTGTAAATAGTGATTGCTATGAAATCTTAAAGCCGCAATGCAGGTAGGCATAGTCTTTAATTGTAATTTGAAGTTTATTTGAATGAATGAATGAATTGATGCATTTTTTAGATTGAAGTTGAACTGGGGTTAGAGTTGCAAACTGTGTGAGAACCTTTGGTCTATCTGACTGAACTTATTCAGTCTGACTTGGTTTTGTCCTAGTCTGACTCAGTTGTCGGACTGAGTTAACCCAATAACCAGATTTGACTCGGTGTACCTTGACCGAGCTAACTCACTGACAGTAATTTGACTTTAGACTGACGTTGACCATTAGATGACTCTGTTGACCAAACATTGACCGTTAGTTGACTTAGATGGACCAGACCTTTTGTTAACGGGTCGTTCCGGTGTCAGCCTGCGGGTCATGGGCTTGGGCTTAGGATCAGTCTTTCTTAAATAAACATGTTGGACCCGTTATGGTCCGAATTAGCCTTCGGTTCCTTCTACAAAGTAGTAGATATTCGTAAGATGTATTTAATGGACTATAAACCTAATTCAATTACTTCTTTATATGTGCTAAAGATAGATAGTGAAAATGCGTAGAACCATAAATGTGCTTAGAACCATTAGATAGAATTGTATGATTCTTGTGTGAGCCATTGTGGCTAGATTCTTAGAGTTCTCGTGTGATTAACAATTAGTTATTAACAACGATCGATTCAAAGGATGAACCCGTGGACTTGGGATCTCAAGGTATGCGAGGCTTGTCATCAATCAGGTGGGAACTTTGTAACCTTTTTGTAATCATTAAGTTACTTTATATGCGAGCATGATGAGTCATTATTTTCTGTTAGCATGTTGTTTGTAATTGAATGGGTATGTTGTGTTATATGCGTTGGGTGGTTCCCCGCGAAAATTGTCTGTGATTCCCATAGCTCTTTTCTAAGTTTAGTAGGGCAATGCCACGTTGTTTGAATATTACTTAGTAGACCGGCTTTACCCCGGATAAATAGTATTACATTTTATTGTCTTAAGATAGTAGTTCGGATTTACCCCGGTTGATTATTATATATACTACATTTTATTTAGGGAAGTCACTATATGCATATCATACTTGATTGTTCAGTCTTAGTAGTATAACTGGGTTACTATGAACTTGACTTAGGAAGAAATTCTAGGTTCATGACTGGATATGGTCATTATTTGGAGACTTCGGCCTAGGAATAATGATTGGGCCTTTTATGAACCTGTTGTGCGGGGTCAGATCATAGTTATCAAAACTTTATTATATTCTAGACTTAGATGGTGGCATTGGGTTTTATGAGGTGTACGCATTCCACGATAAAATCATACGGTAGCTGGATTCATGCTATCATTCGAGACTGGAGTTATTCCTAGCATATTCTTCTCCATTGAGTGAGACGAGGTTGGGATAACATATGTTTAGGTTGTTTAATTTGTTTCTCGTAGATCCATCCGGTGGTGGATCTTTCATGAATATTGCCACTATGGATGCAATATATGGGGAGGCGAGTTGAATCAATTTCCTGCTCTATGTTGTGTGTAAATATGTTTATTGTATTTTCTTTAGTAGAACTGTGATGCATGTTGGTGATTACATGAGAGTTATATGTTTCCATTGAGTACCCCTTTGGGATGATGTGCTCACTCGTTCCCACTACAGTTTCAGATTTCAAAAGAGATGGCGCGCATAAAGATATTCGTTTCGTAGTTCGAAGCTTTTGCAAATTAAGAATGTTTATATATCTTTTTATTTATGTATTCTTGTTTATCTGTAAAACAACACATTAATATATCCATATCATTCGAGAGTTTTCATCTATGAGGTATCAGAGTGTTTGGGTATTAGTTTTGTTTTATTTTATGAATTTACGTTCCTTAAGTTAGAAGATCTAGATACTGTTACTTCAGGTTTAGGTCATTTTATTATTAGCTAAGCAGGTTTAAGGGTTGGGGCGTGACACCAAGCCACAATGTAGAAGTATTTGGAAGAATATCGTAATATGGTTCCCATTGTTAAAGACATGGCCAAGTTTACGGTGCGAAATGGAAGAGGAATCAGCATCTGGAAGGATAAATGGTTAGATAGAGGGAGATTGCAAGACTTATTCCCGGTGGTGTACAAAGCCGCTAAAATGAAGGACGCGATCATTCTTTGATATGATTGTCAATAACAATTGGAGTTGTAAATTCAAGAGGACTTTGAATGCGAATGAGAAGCTGGAATGGGATTTGCTTAGATGGGACGTCTATCCTATTCCGGTATTGGTGTCAGAAGAGGATGAATTGGTTATTATGGAGGATTTCAGTGCTCAAAAGTGTTATGACGTTATGTCAGGTAATTTTGACACTTGTAGTTTCGACAAACACATATGGAAAGGATATATCCATAATAAGGTTAGTTTCATTCTTTGGGCTTGTTTTCATGATTCCCTTCCGACTAGAGATATGCTTACACATCGTGGCATGGACATTGAAAGTGATCGATGTGTTTTTTGCAATGTCAAAAAGGAGATGCCTGATCATATGTTTGTGCATTGCTCCTATTCCTTTGAAATTTGGAATTATTTTATTAAGTCTTTTAAGATATCTTGGCCTTTACCGAGAACTATGCTCCATTTGTTTGAAGCATGGTCGACGAATGTGCTGTGTGGAAGAGGCAAAGAGGTGTGGAAGATTATCCATTATGCTATATGTTGGCCATTGTGGAAGGAGATGTAGGATCAGAATATCGCGACATCAATACTTCGCGAAATCAATAAATAATGACATTGCGAGGGCGTCGCAGAAGAATAACATTAATGACGCAATGAATGACAACAGCCAAAACATGAGAAAAGTGTGAAGATCTAGCGAAGTTTAGGAGATTTGCGAGATTGTATACTTGTACACTTGCGATATTTCGCAAGTCGTTCCCGAAAAATAAAGGACGACTTTTGTCATCCATTGTATACTACCCTATATAAAGAGTCGAATAAGTCTGTTGTGAGGGGGGATTCTTTTGAGAGTGTTAGACAAGTCATTAGGAGAGAGAAAGTTGGTGGTGATTGTAATTTCTTTAACTCTTTTCTATTTTATCTTGTGAATCTTCAAGGAAATAATCAATAAAATCATTGTTATTCATCCAAAAAATGTCTTAGTTGTGTGGAATATTGTGAGGGGTGTAGTGTAGGATTTCCTGCAACTACATATTGGCGCTAGAAACAGGGATGTTTGAGTAAGGATACACATCGTGATTTGAAAGAATTTGGAGTAGTAGAGAAGAAATTTGATACAATTTTCAACAGTTTACCAAAATTCAGAAATGGTTAGAAGGAGAAATGCATCTGAGCAACCAGCAATTGTTAGGAGAAGTAGGAGACTTGCCGGATGTAGGATCAGAATATCGCAACATCAATACTTCGCGAGAATAATAAACGACAACACCGAAAAGGAGTCGCAGGGAAGTAAAATAAATGACGCAATGAATGACGACAGCCAGAACACAAGGAAGATGTGAAAATCTGGCGAAGGTTAAGAGTGTCGCGAGGACAAACACTTATACACTTGCGACACTTCGCGAGTAATTCCCGAAAATAAAGGACAGCTTAGATGTCATCCACTGTATACTACCCTATATAAAGGGTTGAGTCAGTCTGTTGTAGGGGGGGTTCTTTTTGAATTGTTAAGCAAGTCATTAGGAGAGAGAAAATCTAGAGTGATTGTAATTTCTTAAGCTCTGTTCTATTTTCCTTTGTAAACATTTCAAGAAAATAATCAATAAAATTGATAGTTATTCATCTTCAAATGGATTAGTTAAGTAAATTCTATTGGGTGTATTGTGGGATTTCCTGCAACTACATATGCGCTAGAAACAGGGACGAGTATAAAAGATTGCAGCTAAAATTATCCGAATCAGGAAAATGAGAGAGAAAGATGTTAAATCAGATGAAATAGAGAAGTTAAAAAGAAAGGAATACAATGAAAATATGGAGTACTGTACAATTACAAAAGCAAGGATTAATGAATTTCATGAAAACATCAGAGGAAGAATACATAAACGAGATTTTGAAGGAAAGAAGATTATAGATGAGGAGAAGACATCGTCTTTGAAAGAGTGGGAAAAGCATAAAATAACATTCACAGCAGCGGAGGTACCTAAAGAGTGTTTGAGCCATACATCCCCATTGGTGATCACAATAAATGCATGCAAAAATGGAGGAGAACCGGCAGAAACAGCGGAAGAATGGGCTGTAAATAGAACTTTGGTGGATACAGGGAGTTTAGTGAGCATCATGTTTTACCATACTTATAAAAAATTAGGATATAAAGATGAAGAAATGATTTCCCCAGCGTATTATATTCATGGCTTTGGTAAATAAATAACGAAACCTAAAGGAGAAGTAAAATTACGGATTCTGCTTGGAGAAATTGAAACTCAAGTGACATTGAGTGTACTGGATATGGAATCGCCATACAACGTGTTGTTAGGAAGGCCATGGGTACATGCAATCAAGGCTGTAGCGTCAACATTTCATCAGTGTATCAAGTTTCCCATGCCAACTGGAATTGGTGAAATCAGAGGAGATATTGATAAAGGGAGAATATATCATCAAGACGAAGTAAAGCATTATGAAGAACGAGTGAAGAAGCGAAGAGATCGTAAGAAAATGGTAAAAGCAGCTAGAAAAGAAGAAGAATTTAAAATTTACATGATAAGAGCAAAAGAAGGAAAAGGAATACCTAGCCAAATCTCGCAGAATAAGGAAATGAAAGGACCAACCCCTATGGGAGAACCGAAAGCTAGCTATATCGCAGCAGAACGAACAAAAGAAGTGAATGTTGGAACTGAAGAAGAACCCAAGATGTTAAAAATTGGGACTAAAATGGAAGTAGATGAAGAAAGAAGAACTATTGATTTGCTGCGAGACTATAAAGATATTTTCGCGTGGGATATGGATGAAATGCCTGGTATAGATCTATCTGTGGCTTGTCATAAATTGGAAATTGACAAAAATATAAGGCCGTTCAAACAAATAATTAGGAAGATCGCAACAACATATCATCCTCAAATAGAAGAAGAGTTGCAGAAAATGCTAGATGCAGGAATCATTAGACAAGCAAAATATCCCGAATGGATAGCAAATATGGTTATAGTCCCAAAGAAGAAAAAAGGGATAAGAATTTGTATAGATTTTACCGATCTAAACAAAGCTTGTCCCAAAGATAGCTTCCCGTTACCAGATATTCCGCAATTGGTTGAAGCAACAGCAGGAAACAAAAGGATATCATCTCTTGATGGATATAAAGGTTACAATCAAATTCCTCTCGCTGAAGAAGATCAAGAACATACTGCTTTCTTCGCTCCAAGAGGATTATATTGTTATACAAAAATGTCGTTTGGTTTGCGAAATGCCGGAGCAACATACCAGAGAATGGTAGAAAAGGTATTCGCGAGATGGATACACAAAACGCTAGAGGTGTATGTAGATGATATGTTAATCAAAAGTAAGGAAGCAAAAGATCACATATAGGATCTGAAAGAAATTTTTGAACAAATGAGACATTTCAACATCAAATTAAATCCAGAAAAATGCACCTTTGGAGTTGCATCCGGAAAATTTTTAGGTTACATCGTATCAAAAGAGGGAATCCAAGTCGACCCAGAGAAAGTACAAGCGAGTTCGCGATATGCCAACACCTGCGCTTGAGTAAAAGATGTTCAGAAGTTAAATGGGTTACTAGCTTCGCTAGGAAGGTTTATTTCGCGATCATCTGATAAATGCAAGCACTTTTTCAACATTCTCAAAAAGGGATCAAAGTTCAGATGGACAGACGAGTGTGAGAAAGCTTTCCAAGGAATAAAGGAACATTTAATGGATATATCAATTTTACAAAAAGCAGAACCAGGAGAAGAATTATTAATCTATCTTGCAACGACTTCGCATGCATTAAGTGCAGTATTGCTGCGAGTGGACGCAGGGGTAGAAAAACCAATCTACTACATCAGCAAAACTTTCAATGCCGCAGAAAGGAATTACTCAAAAATTGAAAAACTAATTTTGGCATTAGTTTACGCAACATTTAAACTTTGCATATACTTTCAAGCGCATATTGTTAAGGTGGTGACGAAAGTACCAATCGAATCAGTAATGAAAAATTCAAAAAGATCGGGGAGAGTTGAAAGATGGAATGCCCAAATAAGTCATTGCAAACTCAAATACGAAATATTGTCTTCACCAAAATCACAAGTGGTCGCAGACTTTCTAGCAGAATTTCCTTTGGAAGAGGATGAACCAGTAGAAGAAATAATGGACGTTGACGAAGAACATGGAGATCCAAAAGACTTGTTAACTGAGCCGAATAGATGGGAGATATTAGTAGATGGGTCATCTAATGAAGAAGGTAACGGGATTGGAATTGTTGTGATATCGCCAGAAGGCAATAAAATGGCTTTTTAGAGTTTGCGTCAACCAATAATGAAACAGAATATGAAGCTATAATACATGCTTTGCGATTCTCAATAGAAATGAAATTGGAAAATGTGAGGATTACCAGTGATTCGCAATTGGCTATTCGCCAAATAAAAGAGGAATACACTACGAATGAACTATCTTTGCAAAAGTACAAGAAAATTGTTGACGAGTTGTCGGTGCAGATACCGAAAATAAAATGGAGACATATATCAAGGAGAAACAATAGACTCGCAGATGCTTTTGCCTTTATATCAAGTATGATGACAGATCCGACTGCGAGAAATATAAAGATACAAACACTTTTAACACCGTCAATTAATAAAGAAGAAGAACAGGAAACATATGTAATGTTAATAGAAGATGAAACACAAACACTTTGCGAAGAGGATTGGAGAGCAGAACTTCATGCATACTTAACGAAAGGGGAAACACCAAGAAATAGATTAGAGGCACACAAATTAAAAAGCCGTGCAACAAATTATGAATTAAGAGATGGAGTACTATACCGACGATCTTTTAATGGACCTTCGTTCAGATGTGTAACAAGGAAGGAAGGAGAAACCATATTGAAGATGTTGCATAGCGGGGATGCTGGTAATCATAGTGGTGGAAGATCTTTAGCACATAAAGCAAAGATGCAGGGCTATTATTGGCCGTATATGCATGAGGACGCGAAAAAAATATCAAGGCGTTGCGAAGATTGTCAAAGACATGGGAAGAAAATACATGCACCGGGAGCGCCATTAAATTCTTCAACAAGTGTGTGGCCTTTTGGAAAATGGGGCTTAGATATTGTGGGACCATTTCTACCAGGAACAGGACAGAGAAGATATCTAATTGTCGCTACTGATTATTTCACAAAATGGGCAGAGGTGAAAGCGGTACAACACATTCGCGATAAAGATATTTTTAATTTCATATTTGAGAACATTATATGCAGATTTGGGATTCCAGCACAGTTGGTATCTGACAATGGGAAACAGTTTGAAGGACAAAATATAGAATTGCTGCTTAATGCATTTCAAATACGATGTGGAAAATCAACTCCTCTATACCCGCAGGCTAATGGCCAGGCAGAAGCGACAAATAAAACAATTGCAGACATATTGAAGAAGAAGTTAGAGGGATACAATAAAGGATGGTGCGAACAAGTGCCCAATGCAGTATGGGCTTATAATACAACTAGAAGAGAAGCTACAGGCATGTCACCTTTTTGTTTAACATATGGGGTTGAAGTTGTACTCCCAGACGAAGTTATGATTCCAACAACAAAGAAAGAAGCTTGGGAGAAAAATCTCAGTGCAGGTAACATTTTGATCAAATTAGATGAATTAGAAGAAAAAAGAGAGAGAGCACTACAGCATATGGAGAATTATCAGCGAAGATTGGCCAGAGAATATAACAAACGTGTCAAGATACGTGAATTTCAACCAGGAGATCTGGTGCTGCGAGAGACACCAATATATCAGCGTGAAATTGGTGGCAAATTGGCAAGAAAATGGGATGGACCTTATATCATTAAGGAAATAGTTGGCACAGGGGCATATAGATTAATGGATCCTGAGGGGAGAGATGTAGGACAAAGATTGGATAGACCATGGAATAAGTTGTATCTCAAGAAGTATTATCCATAAAATATGGATGAAATGAAATGAATTTGGATGAAATGTTTTTGCGACAGAATGATTGCGAGGTTGAATAAAACAAAGAAAGATTATGCGAATGTCTCGCAAGCAATACATTACAGAAAATGAATGATTGAATGAATTAACAAAAATGAAAGAGTGAGTGAATGGGACGAACCTTTATGGCGTACACCCTAGTTCGCGAATGATATTTCGCAAGAGGCAAATGTAAGACCTAAAGTACGTCATATAAGGGGGTATCTCTTGACATGGCTCAGTGAAAAGGTTATACCGCTCCTGGAACCTGAGTCATGGATATTTGGGGTCCATGAAAGCCTATCCGGGAGAGATACCTTGGATTTCCAACTATATATATAAGGTTATACCCTGGTTGGACGCCCGAGGGTCTCTTCCAAGGAGTCAGTGTATGCTCAAGGCGCCGGGGTACACGGTTGAGCCAAGAGTGCCTGGGGCATTTGAAGTGTCTCGGCCATTCTTGGCAAGTCTTGGTATATCTTTGCACTCGGCCCAAAGAAAACTCCACTTAGGGTGCAGTCTCGTAACCATAAGCCATATAGGTATAAGGGATAAGAGGCTGCGAAAACAACTGGTTGTTGTTAAGACCGGATTGGAGGAGCTAGTCTTGTATGGCCGATGTACGCCTCCTTGAAGGGGCAACCGGGGGAGAAGATAAGGCGGCACCCTCCATTAGGGAGCTGATAAGTGTCAAAAGACGCAAATGTCATGAGGCTTTATTTTCGCAAGGAAATTTAGGCTTGTCATATTTGTGCAATGATCCTGTAGAGGCTATAATACTAACGCAAGGATAAGGCGAGATCAATGGGTTTTTGCATGAAAATGCAAAAACGTCCTGCGATTTCGTCGCGAAGACGGCAATGTCATGGGATTTTACATTCGCAAGAATATTTAAGCCTGTCATATTATCGCAAATAAAATATCCTGCAGAGGCAAAAATACTTAACAAATGATAAGACAAGGTCAATGGGTCATTACATGAAAATGTAAAGACGTCCTGCGATTTTGTCGCAACGAGGGGTGGCGAAATAAGACCTTTAATTAGGAAGGCAAAATAAGACCACACAATCAATGATAAGACAAGATCAATAGATTTCTTCATTTGTGAGGATATCCTGCGATCTTGTCGCAATGATAAATCTCAATATAAATAAAGGTAAGCGAATAAGTTTGCGAGATTAAAATTGCAAATCTAAAATGAGATAGAAAGAGAAGATAAGGGATTATTCATCAAGGTACTTGGTTTTTCCAATCAAAAAGAGTACTTAAACAGAAATTGAAAAGCGTCTCATACAAAAAGTCATACAGAAAAAGAGAATGGAAGATATAAAATTGCACGAGTAACTTAATTTTCTACATCTATATCGACATTCTCGGCAACAGGAGATGATGAATGTTCTTCAACAATTTTATCAGCTTCACCTTCGCCAGCTGGAGGATTTTCATCAGAAGATTTTTCATAAAGATCCTTATCGACAATTTCATTGTTCGCGATATCTTCGCAACTTTCATAATCATAATCACTATCAGGAGAATTAGGAACTTCATCATCTTCAACTTCCAAAGGTTCAACAGAGACAGGTTCAAGGGATTTAGAGAGTAAGATCTCATTCACAAAAACTTCAGCTTTGGGATGAAATTGACGAAGAAGTGCCTTCTGTTGATTCCTACTTTGGATATCTTTAAGATGGATGAGATAATTAAGCCTTCTCGCGGCACGATCACGAGCATGGGCAAGAGTAGCGACAAGAGTTGTATTTTCCTTGCGAATCTTGGCATGGGAGGATTCCAAAGTAGACAGAGAAGTGCGAAGATCTTTCTCAGATTCTGCGAAAATATATAAGAACAGCAGAGTTAAAATTAAAAAGTAATGAAAGAAATTAGAAAAGGAAAACGGCGGTTGAGGCAGTCAAATTTTATGACTACCTTCCTTTTGCGAGATAAGATGTTGGGTCAGGGCCAAGCAACTATTCTCCAAATGATCCATGGCAGTATCAAAATCATCACCGACAATACCTTTTAACCGAGAACGCAAGATTTTTTCATTAGAAATCAGTAAATTATTCTCCTTCGCAAGGGAGGAATGAGATTCTTTTAACTTGGTATATTCATCCTTGAGCTGATTTGTTTTCAAACTTAGGGTTATTCTACCCTGAATAAGCTTATCTCTTTCGGTAGTGGTTTCTTTGAGTTTATTTTTCAAAGAGCAGATAGATTGTTCTTGCTCATTCAATGCTTTCCGACAAACATCAAGTTGTTGCGAGGATATAACTACCTTATCCAACAAAGCTCGCTTCTCTTGGGACAAAGTTCCATTTTCATCTGATAAGGTTTCCAATTCCAAATTAGATTTAGTCAAAGAATATGACAGATGCGACAATTCGCTACTTAACAATTCTTGTTTCTGGACTAAGTAGGCGTTTTCTTGGGTAAGATTATTTATCTGGTCAACAGAATATGTATGGAGGTTATCTAATCGGTTATATTGCTCCATCCAAGCATCTCTTTCTGTTCGAATTTCTTCCACGATAGATTCCACTTGATATATCTCCATTTTACGTTTCTGATTCAAAGCTTGAAAGGCGAACAAAGTCTTCAAAAAAAAAAAATGTGGGAGGAAAGAATACCTTTCAATTCTTCATTCTTCTTGCGAAGATTATCGCGATCCAACGAAGTATTATGAAGGCTATTCTTCAAGGTCTTAATTTCTTGTTCCAGGGATGCTCGCGACATGGTATCGGAACCAAAATACTTACTCAAGGATTCATAAACACTAGATCTGATAGGATCAGTGGAGATTTTCTTAACATCATCCATGGTAGATGATAAAACCTTAAAAGCTATATCTATCCCTTCTAAGTTTTCTTTAGTAAGAGAGATAGATTCAGAGGAAGAGGAAATGATGGAGGAAGAGGCAAAAGTTGAGTCATCCTTAGTCATAAGAATGCCAGTTGGAGGAACTTGACCAACAAGGGGAGACGAGATAGAGGTATTAAGAGTAAAAGTGGAGAGGGGTACATTTTGAAGAATCACATTAACGGAAAATTCAGGGACTAGTTTATCCTGCGAGATTATCGCAGGAGAAGGTGATTTGTCATGAGAAGAAGGAATTGGTTTATCTTGCGAAGACGTCGCTAGAAAAGACGAATTGCCCTGCGAAGATGCTGCAGGAGAAGTAGTAAGTTTGAACCCAGGAAAAGAAATTGCAGGTGCGACGGGTTTAAAATGGTGAGGTTTCTTGGGAGATATATCAGTATCTTTGTCATCCTGCGAATTACAAGTTAAATAAGAAACAGAGGCAACAATATTGTTATTAAAAGGGTAAATATTTCTTAAATACCTTGTCATTCGCAGTCTTTCTCTTAGAAGCAAAGGATTTCGGCTGTGAGCCCTTGGGAATATTAGGGTTTGTAACGGTGAATTTGATGCTAGACTTGTCCTTGCTAAAATAAAAATGGCAGGAAAGTCATTAAAAAAGAGCAGTATCAGAACAAAACTACTTTGTTAAGAAAGATCAATCACGAAATGATTAAATTTAGCAAAATTCACAAACCTTGATGCCATAGAAACAGTAGCAGAAGAAAAAGAGCAGAAAGACGATGAAGAAGACGATGAAGGAAAACGGCAGAGAAAAATTGCAGAGAAAATTGCAGACAATAAAGAAGATGAATTAAAAGAAAAGGAAAATTTCTCATATGGAAATCTCCTTTAAATAGATGGGAAAGAGTAACCGGATAACATTAAATGTGCCGGTAAAAAGTGAAATTTTAGATACGTGTAAACAGTCATCCCTAAATTCACGGAATCTTGCTGGTAAAAGAATGGATAGAAAACAAATGGTTGCGACATTTCAAAATATTAATTCTCATGACATAGTTATGACTAATAAGACTTCGCAGAGCACTAAAAGAATGACGTAGTAGATGACATCAGCATAATTCATGAGGAAAGTATGAGCAACTTGCGAAATTATAGAGTGAACCTGCGAGAAGGAGACAAGAAATTGCGAGAATATGAGCTCATAGCATGAGGCAAAGAACATGGAACGAAAGTTTCGCATGATGGATTTGCAATACTTCTTACATTTAGAGGATTAAGTATTTCTTATATTTCTTCAAGAATACTTCATACTTCGGGATGATACTTCTAAATTACTTCTCAAAGCTTCGGAACTTCGCAAAAGAATAGAGGCAAGTACGTACTTTTCAAGTCCAATATTCTTTCGCTCGTTCCTTCATCAACAAAAATCAAAGACTACTACAACAACAGATTTTTTCTTAAAGATCGCTCTTCAAGCAATATTCAAGAAAAAAGAGGCAAGATGTAGGATCAGAATATCGCAACATCAATACTTCGCGAGAATAATAAACGACAACACCGCAAAGGAGTCGCAGGGAAGTAAAATAAATGACGCAATGAATGACGACAGCCAGAACACAAGGAAGATGTGAAAATCTGGCGAAGGTTAAGAGTGTCGCGAGGACAAACACTTATACACTTGCGACACTTCGCGAGTAATTCCCGAAAATAAAGGACGACTTATTTGTCATCCACTGTATACTACCCTATATAAAGGGTTGAGTCAGTCTGTTGTAGGGGGGGTTCTTTTTGAATTGTTAAGCAAGTCATTAGGAGAGAGAAAATCTAGAGTGATTGTAATTTCTTAAGCTCTGTTCTATTTTCCTTTGTAAACATTTCAAGAAAATAATCAATAAAATTGATAGTTATTCATCTTCAAATGGATTAGTTAAGTAAATTCTATTGAGGGGTGTATTGTGGGATTTCCTGCAACTACACCGGAGAAGAGAGAAATGAAATGGGAGAATCCTCAAGAAGGAACATAAGAAATGATGAGGAAAATCAAATTCAATCACCAATTCAACCAGTGGCGGATAGAACTGTGGATTATGATAGAGTAAGTGTGCATACTTGGAGATCAGATTCTGTGGACGAAAGGGAAGAAGAACAACAATTGGTAAACAATGGACAAGAAGGGAGAGATCGAGAGGGGAATGGAGAAATAATTCATGGGAATGAAGAGATCGCAGCATTAGAGGCGTTGAGGCAAACAATACATGAAGAGAGACGATTAGAGGCATAGGAACGTGCAAACTTGACAAGACAGAATCATGAGTTGAGGATGGAAAACATGAGATTACAAAACAGAAGGTCGAGAAGCACTACAAGGTCAAGCTCAAGATCAATTAGAGAGGAAAGAAGGAGAAATTTACCTACAGAAGCTGTTGATGAAGAAAACCAAAGAGAAGCGCAAAATCCAGGCAGGGAACATTGCGAGAGAGGAGAAATGATGGAAGATCGTTATATTCCACGTCCCGAGACTATTCAAAATGGGCAGAATGATGAAAATCAAGGAAATAGGCAGCGTCAGAGGCAAAATGATCCAGTTGCTGAAGAAAATCAAGAAGAAGGAAGAAGAATAATGCATGGGAGAGAAGCACAGAGGAGGCAAAAAGAGATTGAGGATGACATTGAAAGACATTATGTTGAACAAGCACGTCTAGCTGGCGAGAGAGAAACATTGAGAGCAGAAATGGAAGAACAAGAGTTAGAAGAGGCAATTCGCCAGAATAATCATGATAATCGAGAAAGAAGGCGACAACAAAATTGCAACAATGATAATATTAATGAAGAATATGAAAGAGCACAAAGGAGAGTTGATAGGCACCAAAAAAGAGAAATCGATAGATATAATAGTGTGCGAATACGCAAAAGAAATGAGGGAGAAGATCGCAGAGAAATACGGGAAGAGAATGATGAACAAGAAAGTCAAAGTAGACATGAACGCAGGCGAAGAGAAGGAACTAAAAGACAAAGAGATTCAAATTCGATGTAAATGAGCAAATTTTGAGAGAACTTGCAGAAATGAGAGGAATGATGAACAGTAAAAGGGGAGGAGGAAAGAGACAGTTGGACGAAGCAATAGAAGAAGCTGCGAAAACTCCGTTCACATAAGAGACACAATTAGGAGGGATACCACCGAAGTGCAATTTACCCACATTAACCAGTATTTTCGATGGTACAACTTGTGCGATACAGCATATCAAAGCTTATATGAGATGTATGCTACAATGGGAGAATCATGATGCTATATTGTGCAAATATTTTGCATCAAGTCTGACAGGAGAAGCTTTGAAATGGTTTGAAGGGCTACCGAAAAATACAATAACATTTTTCAATCACTTACAGGCTATATTTTTAGGGGCATATATAAGTAATAATTCCTCGCGACCAGGTATTGAAGATGTATTTGGGTTAAAACAAAGGGTTGGGGAAAGTTTGAAGCATCTAACTGTGAGATGGAAGACAATGTGTAGCGAAATGGCTGGCCGAGTGGAGAAGAGATATCTCATCTTATCATTCATTAATGCTATGTTCGCGACAAATCTATTGTATATTCAAATTTTTAGAGTCAAGAATACAATCACCATGACTGAGTTGCGAGAGCTTCAAGAGGAGTATATTGCTTTAGAGGAAAAGCAAAATGAGATGGAATCATACCCTGTCGCGAATACAAGTTCAGGAGCTGCGAATGCAAGTTTATTACCCAAATTGATAAACACTGTGGCGAGTACCTCGCAAGATCAACAAGGAGTGAGGATAACAAATGATAGTCAGCAAAAATTGGTAGCTATGGGGAGTCGCGATCAGGAAGAATTTGAAAGAGAAAGAAATTTCTACAACCGTGGCGGAAATAATAAAATTCAAAGGCTTGATCAACCGCAAGAAACCTATGGAGGTCAGAGGCATAATCCACAAGAGACCTATGGAGGCCAGAGGCAGAATTATCATAGAGGACAGCGAGGTCATAGAGTCGTATGGGAAGAAATCAAGATGCCACCACTAAACGCTAGTGTGGAAAAGATATGGGAAGCTATAATCCTGATGGAAAACATACCTGCACCATGGAACATGGGGAATGAACCACCTCCAGGTTACAGAAGTCATGAATTCTTTTCCTATCACCATTTTCATGGACACTTAACGAATGATTGTAGGAATATAAAAAGAATCATCCTCAGAATGATAGATCAAGGGAAGCTACATCAATTCTTAAAATGTGAAGAGAAGTCTCAACCATTACCAACACCTCCAGAAAATCGCAGGGTAAATACGACAAAAGGGAAAGAGACATTTGTAGTAGAAGTTGGAACGAAGGCCAAAAACTTGTTCTGCAACTCTATCGTACATTCGTACAGGACAATTGAAGATTTTCATGATAGTGTTCTCATTAGAGTTTTCGCAAGAGATGTTGACAATAGAGAAGTAATGAATATCGCGAAGTCATCGCCACTGAAAGAATGGAAAACGTAGATTATTTCTTTTACCGCAGAAGAAGTACCTGAAGGTGGCGAGTTGCATGACAGTCCATTAGTGGTGAGACTAGAAATTAACCCAAAACCTGTTGATGATGAAAGCGATGGTACAGAAAATTCATGGGAAATAAATAGAATCTTAATTGATACCAGAAGCTCTGTAAACATCCTTTTTTACCACACTGTTGATGGTGGTTTTTAGATAAGGGGTAAAATCGTAAAACCCCATGACCTAGTGTTACCCGCAACACATTAACTAAGAGCATTTAACTCAGGTGTAAATAATTAATAGGGGTATTTTTTCAAAATACCAGATTAGGTTTTCAACACGTAACCCTAATTCCAAAACCAAGCCGCACACCTTGCGCATCATGGCAACAATGCCAAACCAAGCCGCATACTGCGCATCATGGCAGCAATGCCAAACCAAGCCGCATACTGCGCACCATGGCAGCAATGCCAAACCAAGCCGCATACTGCGCATCATGGCAGCAATGCCAAACCAAGCCGCATACTGCGCACCATGGCAACTATGCCAAACCAAGCCGCACCCTGCGCACCATGGCAACAATGCCAAACCAAGCCGCACCCTGCGCACCATGGCAACAATGCCAAACCAAGCCGCATACTGCGCGCCATGGCAACTATGCCAAACCAAGCCGCACCCTGCGCATCATGGCAGCAATGCCAAACCAAGTCGCATACTGCGCACCATGGCAACAATGCCAAACCAAGCCGCATACTGCGCATCATGGCAGCAATGCCAAACCAAGCCGCATACTGCGCATCATGGCAAGTATGCCAAACCAAGCCGCACCCTGCGCACCATGGCAACAATGCCAAACCAAGCCGCACCCTGCGCACCATGGCAACAATGCCAAACTAAGCCGCATATGCGCGCCATGGCAACAATGCCAAACCAAGCCGCACCCTGCGCACCATGGCAGCAATGCCAAGCCGCTATGCCTTTGGCCCACGCCAAATATAGCGCCCTAGGCTTGCAAGACTTGCAACTAGGTCAACATGGCCGCACGTGCCATTGGCACATGCCAACACGTGTCGCAAGCCATATTTCCAAGCCGCTACGCCTTTGGCCCACGCCAAATATAGCGCCCTAGGCTTGCAAGACTTGCAACTAGGTCAACATGGCCGCACGTGCGATTGGCACATGCCAACACGTGTCGCAAGCCATATTTCCAAGCCGCTATGCCTTTTGGCCCACGCCAAATATAGCGCCCTAGGCTTGCAAGACTTGCAACTAGGTCAACATGGCCGCACGTGCCATTGGCACATGCCAACACGTGTCGCAAGCCATATTTCCAAGCCGCTATGCCTTTGGCCCACGCCAAATATAGCGCCCTAGGCTTGCAAGACTTGCAACTAGGTCAACATGGCCGCACGTGCCATTGGCACATGCCAACACGTGTCGCAAGCCATATTTCCAAGCCGCTATGCCTTTGGCCCACGCCAAATATAGCGCCCTAGGCTTGCAAGACTTGCAACTAGGTCAACATGGCCGCACGTGCCATTGGCACATGCCAACATGTGTCGCAAGCCATATTTCCAAGCCGTTATGCCTTTGGCCCACGCCAAATATAGCGCCCTAGGCTTGCAAGACTTGCAACTAGGTCAACATGGCCGCACGTGCCATTGGCACATGCCAACACGTGTCGCAAGCCATATTTCCAAGCCGCTATGCCTTTGGCCCACGCCAAGTATAACGCCCTAGGCTTGCAATACTTGCAACTAGGTCAACATGGCCGCACGTGCCATTGGCACATGCCAACACGTGTCGCAAGCCATATTTCCAAACCGCTATGTCTTTGGCCCACGCCAAATATAGCGCCCTAGGCTTGCAAGACTTGCAAATAGGTCAACATGGCCGCACGTTCCATTGACACATGCCAAACACACACGCTGGTAACCTAACTTGCAAACCGTGCAACCTACCACCAAGGCATTCCGCACATGCCAAACACACACGCTGGTAACCTAACTTGCAAACCGTGCAACCTACCACCAAGGCATTCCGCACATGCCATTGGCACATGCCAAACACACACGCTGGTAGCCTAACTTGCAAACCGTGCAACCTACCACCAAGGCATTCCGCACATGCCATTGGCACATGCCACACGCGCCACTAAAGCGGCGCCACTTGCACTCAAGATGCAACCAACACTCGAGACATCAACACAAACTGGGGATGCTTCTTTAGGGTTTTGGTTTGGCGGTCACAAAGATGCAGCGTACACTACGCTCACATTAAGAAAGCGTGAAAAGGAATAAAGCGGTCAAATAAAAGAGGAAATAATGGTGAAAACGTTTTCACCCATTAAACCATGCGGTTACCACCTCCTCCCATTATTTCACCCTTTACTCTCTTCCTTCATGAGGCCAGGGTACGTTTCAATCTCGACTTGTATAAATAGGTCTTACCTATTTCTACCAGACAACAAGTCTCTGTCAGAGAAAAATACTACACTCTCAGAAAGGCAACTTTGCAAGCTCTCCCAAAAAAGCTTTCATCTCTTGCAAGCTTCCCAAGCTTTTACTTTCTGATACAAGTCGAGATACTACTCTCCCAAAACTATTCTCGGTCTCAACACCTTTCTTTGCTTCCCTCCCCAAATCAACCCTTCTCCTCCACTTTGTGACCGAAGCAAGTCCGGAACGGCCATTTCTTGGTTTAGGCCGGACTTGTGCAGATTGATCTCTCGAATCTATAAAGTGCTCACGTGCAGCACATTTGTTTAGGGTTTGAACCAGTTTCTCACTCACCTACCGAATTTACCGAAATCGGCGAAACGATTTTTACCCATAAACAATTGGCGACCACAAAGCGGGAGGATTGATCTATCGGCTACAATGTCGATTTGTCGATCTCGTTCTTCGACCCGGATGTCAAGATGGTGGGGAAGGCGACTCAATCGGCACAACTACCAGACAACCCGGTTACTAGTCGTAAAACTACACGAGAAAACTGGGACTTGTCGAAGATGCTACCGCTCAATCCGACTCAATCTCTTTAGACGCCCCTGATTACCAGTTGTAAAACTACACCAAAACCGGGGACTCGTTGAAGATGCTACCAGCGATTGGGGACTTGCGACTCGGTCCGACTCAATCTGCCGGCAACCGGTTATCAGTTGTTAAAATTACACAAGAAACTGGGGACTTGCCGAAGATGCTACCACTCGATCCGACTCAACTACCAGACGACCCGGTTACCAGTTGCAAAAACTACACGAGAAAACTGGGGACTCGCCGAAGATGCTATCAACAATTGGGGACTTGCTGACGATGCTACCAGCAAAGCCGCCTTTTACACGGAGAGGGGCGTGTTCACAAAACCTATGAAGTGAGTAAATTTAGACTGCGCAAGATATACGACCTATTTTTAGGTTCCTAGTAAAACCGTCATACTGCTGAGTCTTGTGCCAATTGCTAGCACACACTCTCATAGAAGCAATATTCCTTTCAAAAACATAATCATAGTCATATTATCAAAACCATTCATCCGGAAATAATCCAACACCCAAAAAAGCTACTAGTTTTGTCTATCAAAGGTCAAGCTTTGAACCAGACATCCAATATGTCTTTCAAAAAAAAAAAAAAAAAAGAACCTAAATGAAAGATCAACAGAGAAACGTTCAAGGAAAATCATCCAACAGAAGTCTGCTCTTCTTGGAAAAAGTCAACTTTGCATCTTCAAGAGCCGCTCTCTTTATAGTCAACATCTTGGAAAGCTTTTCGAGTTCCACCTCTGTCGTGCAATCTCCTCGGCGGAAAGGCTTTCGATTGCTGCATCTTTCAACTTTTGGATCTCAAAGCAAGGCCTTCGACAAACCACGAAGTGTTGAACTCCTTTTCTACGCACACGTCGCGATGGTGCTCCCGATCGGCAATAACGTCTTGAAACGGTGTGACCAGCCACCTCACGCATATCCTCGATGGAAGATAAAGCCTCTTCCACACGCTTAACAAAGTGCAAATCGAATAGTGACTTTCTTGGTTGTGGCCATATGTCTGTACTTCCCCCAGATTCTGGTGTACAACGCCTCGTGCTTAGCCGGCACGCTGAAGCCGCCAACTAGCACATGACCTGGATAAGGAACCAAGTATGGAGGATCAAAAAAGGCGCCTGCACCTGGCCTCACGACTCGCAAAGGGTCTTCTTCCATGTCTACGGCAGCAACCATCAGAGAATCATCCGCCATTTGAGCCACATCTGTGCCCGGCAATTGGCTAACGCCCATCTCTAAGTCACCAGCGGTGGTCACCAAAGGCAAGTTTTTGTGTGGCTCTACCCCAGAATCATCCTCCGAACCGGATTCCTCCTGCGAACTTGAGTTAGACATTTTTCAAAAGAAGAAACAGGAGAAGAAAAAAAAGAAGCGCTTGCCGACGCGCTTGCAGACGCGCTTACTAGACGTGCTTACCGAGACACGCTTACGGACGCACATACCAGGCACACATGCCGCACGCGCATGCTAGCCACGCAGTACCACACTGTGCTAACAATTTGCATCCTTCCAGCGCTAACATCTTGGGCCCTTCCAAAGACCATCCTCTCCCTTCGAAAACAGCACCATGAACTCAACCCATCTATCAAAAGAACGCAATGGGCTTTGGCACATCCTGAAATCAATATTGGAAGAGGAATATACCCCTTTATGAAGACAAAACCGTATGGTGTTCTCTGGGCGAACCGAACGTGTCTTCTTTTCATCTTCACCACCGGTTAACAAAATTGGCACGAAACCTGGGTGATTCTTCCGAGCAGAGGCAAGTTTTTTGATGAAGAATTCATCATCCGTGTTTGGTTTGGAACTATGGACATCTTTCGATGAGGCGAAATTCTGTTCAGGTAACATCTTACCGGATTTCTTCATAACAACTTAGTAACAAGATATCTGCACACGGAGAAAGACAAAATTATCTCCCTGACACATAACCGCGCCCAACAAAGGAAAACCTGAAATACAAAAAAAAAAAAAAAAGAGAGAAAGGGCGTATTCTTTACTGGCTCAAAACTGCACACGCAGTATCATTCTTCGGGTTCAGAATTATATATGGAGCATTTTTCTACGGGTTCAAAAATTGCACGCGCAGTATTTCTTTCAGGACCGAAAATTCATATATGCGATATTTCCTACGGGTTCGAAGTCATATGAAGCACATATACAATATTCTTCTTCGGGATTCATATACAGTATTCTCTACGGGTTCGAAACTGCACACGCAGTATTTGCTTCTGGTTCGAATTATACGCAGTATTTTATACGGGCTCAAGTGCGTCTGCAATATCCTTCTTCGGGTTCAAAATTATATATGGAGCACTTTCCTACGGGTTCGAATAATATATGCAATATTTCCCTTGGGCGCATACATACAATATTTTCTACAAGAGACACGCCAAGAAATTATATGCGCAATATATAAATGCCCACTCTTAGGGTTTACACCTACATAAAAAGGGAAACAAGAGAAGTACTGGAAGACATACCTGGAAGCTGGTTTTTCTTTGTGACTCAGCTACTAGTAGGAAAGGATGAAAGGAATAAGGTGCAAGATGAGAGAAAGGGATTTTATATATATGTGGGCAAGAAGATTCTGAAATAGGGAAGGATTTCCCTTTACCAAAAATCGTGCGGGCTCACAAGAACGCCCAATGCCGCCCAAGTTGCGCCGGTCTCACCAGCAAGCACGCACAGCTTCCCCACCTTGCGCCGGTCCCACCAGCTAGCACGCTCAGTTTCCCAACTCGCCCAACTTCCCAATGTCGCCCAAGCTGCATCGGCCCCACCAATTGCACCGACTTCCCAATGACCGCCCAAGTCACGCCTGCAAGCACGCACAACTTCCACACCTTGCGCCGGCCTCACCAGCAAGCACGCACAGCTTCCCCACCTTGCGTCGGTCCCACCAGTTAGCACGCTCAGTTTCCCAACTCGCCCAACTTCCCAATGTCGCCCAAGCTGCATCGGCCCCACCAATTGCACCGACTTCCCAATGACCTCCCAAGTCACGCCTGCAAGCACGCACAGCTTCCACACCTTGCGCCGGTCTCACCAGCAAGCACGCACAGCTTCCCCACCTTGCGCCGGTCCAACCAGCTAGCACGCTCAGTTTCCTAAACTCGCGTCAATTTCCCAACGTCGCCCAAGCTGCACCGGCCCCACCAATTGTGCTAGCCTCCCGATTTGTGCAAAACTACCAGAGGCAAGGATTCCAAATCCTATTTATAAAAGGTCAGACAAGCCTCCTTCAATTTTCTTTACGGTTTGCTGTTAATAGTTTGTCACCATCTTATGCTTACCTCGCAACAAAGCCCCTGTTCCGAGCTAATCAGGGGACTTAATGTTGATGGTGGTTTTTAGACAAGGGGTAAAATCGTAAAACCCCATGACCTAGTGTTACCCGCAACACATTAACTAAGAGCATTTAACTCAGGTGTAAATAATTAAGGGGTAGGGTATTTTTTCAAAATACCGCATTGGCAACAATGGGTTTTCAATGCCAAACCAAGTAACCCTAATTCCAAAACCAAGCCGCATATCCTGCGCATCATGGCAACAATGCCAAACCAAGTCGCATATGCCAAACCAAGCGCATCATGGCAGCAAATGCCAAACCAAGCCGCATATCAATGCGCACCATGGCACCATGGCAATGCCAAACCAAGCCGCATCATCTGCGCATCATGGCAAGCAATGCCAAACCAAGCCGCATCATATGCGCACCATGGCAACTATGCCAAACCAAGCCGCACCCTGCGCACCATGGCAACAATGCCAAATCAAAGCCGCACCCTGCGCACCATGGCAACAATGCCAAACCAAGCCGCATACTGCGCGCCATGGCAACTATGCCAAACCAAGCCGCACCCTGCGCATCACGGCAGCAATGCCAAACCAAGTCGCATCAACTTTGCGCACCATGGCAACAATGCCAAACCAAGCCCGCATCTTTGCGCATCATGGCAAAGCAATGCCAAACCAAGCCGCATATCGCGCATCATGGCAAAGCAATGCCAAACCAAGCCGCATCTTTGCGCATCATGGCAACTATGCCAAACCAAGCCACACCACGCGCACCATGGCAACAATGCCAAACCAAGCCGCACCCTGCGCACCATGGCAACAATGCCAAACCAAGCCGCATCTTCGCGCGCCATGGCAACAATGCCAAACCAAGCCGCACCCTGCGTACCATGGCCGCAATGCCAAGCCGCTATGCCTTTGGCCCACGCCAAATATAGCGCCCTAGGCTTGCAAGACTTGCAACTAGGTCAACATGGCCGCACGTGCCATTGGCACATGCCAACACGTGTCGCAAGCCATATTTCCAAGCCGCTACGCCTTTGGCCCACGCCAAATATAGCGCCCTAGGCTTGCAAGACTTGCAACTAGGTCAACATGGACGCACGTGCCATTGGCACATGCCAACACGTGTCGCAAGCCATATTTCCAAGCCGCTATGCCTTTTGGCCCACGCCAAATATAGCGCCCTAGGCTTGCTAGACTTGCAACTAGGTCAACATGGCCGCACGTGCCATTGGCACATGCCAACACGTGTCGCAAGCCATATTTCCAAGCCGCTATGCCTTTGGCCCACGCCAAATATAGCGCCCTAGGCTTGCAAGACTTGCAACTAGGTCAACATGGCCGCACGTGCCATTGGCACATGCCAACACGTGTCGCAAGCCATATTTCCAAGCCGCTATGCCTTTGGCCCACGCCAAATATAGCGCCCTAGGCTTGCAAGACTTGCAACTAGGTCAACATGGCCGCACGTGCCATTGGCACATGCCAACACGTGTCGCAAGCCATATTTCCAAGCCGCTATGCCTTTGGCCCACGCCAAATATAGCGCCCTAGGCTTGCAAGACTTGCAACTAGGTCAACATGGCCGCACGTTCCATTGGCACATGCCAACACGTGTCGCAAGCCATATTTCCAAGCCGCTATGCCTTTGGCCCACGCCAAGTATAACGCCCTAGGCTTGCAAGACTTGCAACTAGGTCAACATGGCCGCACGTGCCATTGGCACATGCCAACACGTGTCGCAAGCCATATTTCCAAACCGCTATGCCTTTGGCCCACGCCAAATATAGCGCCCTAGGCTTGCAAGACTTGCAACTAGGTCAACATGGCCGCACGTGCCATTGGCACATGCCAAACACACACGCTGGTAACCTAACTTGCAAACCGTGCAACCTACCACCAAGGCATTCCGCACATGCCATTGGCACATGCCAAACACACACGCTGGTAACCTAACTTGCAAACCGTGCAACCTACCACCAAGGCATTCCGCACATGCCATTGGCACATGCCAAAACACACACGCTGGTAGCCTAACTTGCAAACCGTGCAACCTACCACCAAGGCATTCCGCACATGCCATTGGCACATGCCACACGCGCCACTAGCAGCGCCACTTGCACTCAAGATGCAACCAACACTCGAGACATCAACACAAACTGGTGATGCTTCTTTAGGGTTTTGGTTTGGCGGTCAAGACATGCGGCGTACACTACGCTCACATTAAGAAAGCGTGAAAAGGAATAAAGCGGTCAAATAAAAGATGAAATAATGGTGAAAAACGTTTTCACCCATTAAACCATGCGGTTACCACCTCCTCCCATTATTTCACCCTTTACTCTCTTCCTTCATGAGGCCAGGGTACGTTTCAATCTCGACTTGTATAAATAGGTCTTACCTATTTCTACCAGACAACAAGTCTTGGTCAGGAGAAAAATACTACACTCTCAGAAAGGCAACTTTGCAAGCTCTCCCAAAAAAGCTTTCATCTCTTGCAAGCTTCCCAAGCTTTTACTTTCTGATACAAGTCGAGATACTACTCTCCCGGAACTATTCTGGTCTCAACACCTTTCTTTGCTTCCCTCCCCAAATCAACCCTTCTCCTCCACTTTGTGACCGAAGCAAGTCCGGAACGGCCATTTCTTGGTTTAGGCCGGACTTGTACAGATTGATCTCTCGAATCTATAAAGTGCTCACGTGCAGCACATTTGTTTAGGGTTTGAACTAGTTTCTCACTCACCTACCGAATTTACCGAAATCGGCAGAAACGATTTTTACCCATAAACACACACCTACAAGACTATGGGGGGCAACGATGAAGATTTGATACCTTCAACATATAAGATATATGGTTTTAATGGTACTGCTAATAAACCTAAAGGAGAAGCTCGCATGCGAATACCATTGAATGGATTATCAACTGAAATCTTGTTTTGCATAGTCGATGTGGAATCCCATTATAATGCATTAATTGGGCGACCCTGGTTACATGAGATCTTGGGTGTAGCATCAACTTACCACCAGTGCATCAAATTTCCTCATCCCAGTGGTGTTGGAGTTATAAAAGGAGATTGGGCTGAGGGACAAAAATGCTATGAGGTTGAAGTGGAGTCTTGCGAGGAAAGGGCTGCTCAAAAGAAGAATTGGAAGAGAAATATCAAAGAAGACCAAAGAAGAGAAAGACTGATGGTGGACACAATAGAAGTGAGAAATGAAGATATCTTGTGAAATCAATGCTTAAAGACAATTGGAAATTGCGATGGTCTCGCAAAAGGGAAATAAATATCTGGAAATTTGAATGAAGAAACAGAGAACAACAGGAGTAAGAAGTGCAAGAAGTAAGTAATTGATTTTTAAAAAAAAAAAATGATGATGACAAAAACATGTCAAAAATACAAAGAATGTGATGATCGAAGAAGGAGTATGCGAGAATCTCGCTATTCATGAATGTAACGAAAGTTTAGTTAAATAATTACAGCGAGATTGCAGCAAATGAAGCAAGACTATATGAAAATTTCACAAAGAAGACGAGAAGAAATAATCAAAAAGCAATGAATGATTACAAAAATTGACAGAAATGAATGAGTGAGTAAATGGGACGAACCTTTATGGCGTACACCCTAGTTCGCGAATGATATTTCGTAAGAGGCAAATGTAAGACCTAAAGTGCGTCATATAAGGGGGTATCTCTTGACATGGCTCAGGGAAAAGGTTACACCGCCCCTGGAACTTGAGTCATGAAAATTTGGGGCCCATGAAAGCCTATCCGGGGGAGATACCTTGGATTTCCAACTATATATATAAGGTTATACCTGGTTGGACGACCGAGGGTCTCTTCCAAGGAGTCGGTGTATGACCAAGGCGCCGAGGTACACGGTTGAGCCAAGACTGCCTGGGGCATTTGAAGTGTCTCGGCCATTCTTGGCAAGTCTTGGCACATGCAGCACTCGGCCCGAAGAAAACTCCACTTAGGGTGCAGTCTTGTAACCATAAACCCTATAGGTATAAGGGATAAGAGGCTGCGAAAACAACTGGTTGTTGTTAAGACCGGATGGGAGGAGCTAGTCTTGTATGGCCGATGTACGCCTCCTTGAAGGGGCAACCAGGGAGATGATAAGGGCGGCACCCTCCATTAGGGAGATGATAAGTGTCAAAAGACGCAAATGTCATGAGGCTTTATTTTCGCAAGGAAATTTAGGCTTGTCATATTTGTGCAATGATCCTGTAGAGGCAATAATACTAACGCAAGGATAAGGCGAGATCAATGGGTTTTTGCATGAAAATGCAAAAACGTCCTGCGATTTCGTCGCGAAGACGGCAATGTCATGGGATTTTACATTCGCAAGAATATTTAAGCCTGTCATATTGTCACAACAAAAGCATCCCGCAGAGGCAATAATACTAAAGAAATGATAAGACAAGATCAATGGGTTGTTACATGAAAGTGTAATGACGTCCTGCGATTTTGTCGCAAGACGGCAATGTCATGGGGCTTTATGTTCGCAAGAATATTTAGGCCTGTCATATTGACGCAATATGAGGGGTGGCAAAATAAGACCTTTAACTAGGAAGGCAAAATAAGACCACACAAAAACAATGATAAGACAAGATCAATGGGTCATTACATGAAAATGTAAAGACGTCCTGCGATCTTGTCGCAATGATGAATCTCAACATAAATGAAGATGAGATAACACAAGAAATTGAGTAAGCAAATAAGCTTGCGAATACGGCTACATTTCTTCATTTATTTGTGAGAATTAACAACATCAGTTGCGAAATTAAGAAGTATCATTACTCAAAGATTATCGACTGAATTTCTCTCATGTGAAAATAAATAACAGAGGCAAGTATGGGAATGATTAGAGTAAAAACTTGTTATTTATTTTCATATGATAGATTTACAGTAAGAGATTACAAAAATGAAAGACAAGAAGAGAAAAAGGAAAATGGAACAATCTTTCAACTCATTCTTCTTCTTCATCAGATTCTTTATCAGATTCCTCTTCTTCGCTTGCATCACTATCAAAGACATCTGAGAAAGGCATATTTTCAGGAATTTCATCGAGAAGACAAGGGTATGAAGAAAGTGGAATGTTGTGGCCATTGCAAACTGCTTCAATAGTTTGATTGCGAAAACGGACAGCATCATTATTGAAATTCGCCACAGTAGTTTGTAGTTGCTTCTTCAGCTTAGAATATTTGTCATTGCGAAGAGAGAAGCCTTTTGCAAGTTGTGCTATTTCAGATTCAAGTTCCTTGATTCTAGTTTGAAACTTCTTCTCAGATTCCGCGAACAAATGACAATGAGTTAACAACTTAATAGCAGTTTCATAAAAAAGAGGCGGAAAGGTAATGAAGAACAGTAAACAACCTTCTCTGTCAGAAATCATATCTTTAACCAAGGCATTATGCTCAGCATGAAGATTGACGTTAACACCTAAGTTATTTCTAGCATTATCTAGAACCTTCGCAGCCCAAGCGAATTCATCATCATTATTTATGACAAGAAGCGAACGAATTTTATTTTCTCGCTCATTAAGTATGACATTTTGACAAAGAGATTCATCTCGTTCAATTTGGACTTCAAGAAGAGTTTTTTGGAATTTCGCTAATGCTTGTGCACCTTGATTAGCAATGCGATCCTTATCATCTATAAGGCTGCTAATTTTCTTCCTTAGAATATTATTACTCTCCTGGGAGCTAAGATATAAACGCTTAAATCGGTTGGCTAAACCTAAACTAGATCTATGTTCAATTTCTAAAAGATGAAATTTGGTTCGAAGTTCATTTAATGAGAGAGAATTAATCTTGTTTGAAGAACTACTTAAAGATTCATTGAGATGAGCGAGAAGAGCATCATCATCCATAGGTTCAGGGAATGAATGGAGAAGGATGGCTTCATCAGAAAGATTATAAATGTCTGCGAAAATGATAAGTCAGGCAAAGAAAAATAAATGACAAAGTAGAAATGAAGAAAAGAGAAGGGTGTTATACCATAAAGTTGCTGATTAGCACTTTGAAGAGTAGATATTTTGTCCTTCTGGGAAGAAGACTCAACTTCCAACTGTTGAATTTTAGCATCCTTCTTGCGAGACATCGCAACTTCAATTTCTAGTTCTTTGTTCTTCTCCTTAAGTTAAAGATTTTTCTTTTCAAGATTGTCGCGTCTTTTCTCGAGGTCTGAGGCAACAACAAAGGAAGCTCTCCCAGACTATAAAGGAAAGTAAAGAAATTGTTAAGATAAGGTTTATAATCAAAATCACAAAGAAATAAAGAAATATAAACATACCAAGGTACTGAGTGCATTTAAGAAACTGGGAGTCATTGTTCGAGAAACTCCACGAAAAGAGTCATTATCCACTAGCAGGGGGGCATCGCAAATATTTGCGAGAGCTTCGCAAGTAGCAGATAAATGATCATCTCCCAATCCTTGCATAGAATCAGAGAAGACACTAGACAATTGCGCCATAGCAGATTCGACCGAATGATTCTCCTTTGCAAAAGAAGTATCAACCTCATTTTCATCTTCATCAGAATTCTCGTTGGCTTGGGAATTAGAATGAGAGGAGGGATGGACTTTCCGTTTTTTAGAAGATGGAGCAGAAGATTTATCCTTGCGAAGAGTGATTTTATTCTTGCCTTTAGCCTTCGCAGCTTCAGGAATGTCAATTTCTTCAACGCCAACCTTCACACACGAATGAAGATAAGAAATAGAGGCAACAATATTGTTAAAAATAATAAGGGAAAATATTTCTTACTTCATCCGTGATTGAACGAAGTATCGCCAGAGTACTCGCTTTTGGATTTCTTTTGTAGCTCTTTCTTAATTTGATGATCTAAAAAAATTTTTGCAAGATTAGATATAAAAGGGAGTGAAGATTGTAAAATAAGTAAAAATTAGGAAGTATACCTCTTTTGCCTTTTCGGGCCAATTAAATACCCAAGGTTGATAGTTTGCGAGATTCGCAGGGAGTATATTGGAACCAGATATGTAAGGTCCGCTCAAAAATAGTGGAAAGACAGACCACCTCTCATCTTTAGAGTATCGAGGAACGTTGTTCTTGCCAGAATGCCAGTCAATATCTAGCATGAGTATCTTATCGTCGGAAACGTTCTCTTTTCTTTTCAATCGGGCACCCCAGCGAGACTTATCATTTTTCATGTTTATTACTTCATAATTTTCAAAGAAATTTTCTACAGTGTATTTCGCGGCGACTATCTCTAAACTTGCGAAATTAGGATCTTTAACGTTATCAGGATAAAGAGATCCCTTACCAGCGCCGTGATTGGCAAATTCAAGCATTAGACGGATGCAATCACCACTTAGTTGGTAAATAGCTCGCGAGAATTTCTCATGAGCAAGAATTTCATAGAACAAGGGCAGTTCGGGATCATACAGAGGAATGGGAAGACCTGCGAGGATTTGACCTAGCGAGATTATGATTTTCTGATCATCACACTGATGATCAGTAAACAACTTTGCAGAAAGAATAGATAAAGATTCTTGATTGGGAATAGTAGATAAGGTGAAACCCTTATCTTGTAATTTCTTTTGAGTTTCATCAAAAAAGTTTTCATATTTACGACCAGGAGGAGCCATTCTTAGAGTATGGGAATGATTAGAGAATTGAAGATCAAGAGAAAGAAGAAAAGGAAGATTTATAGTAGCAGAAACGCGAATTGCAGAGGAAGAAAGTTGAAGAAAAGTTGCAGAGGAAAAGTAAAAGAGAAGAAGAGAAGGGTGAGAAAACTATATATAGAGAGAAGAATCCTCGAAGAAACAAATACATTTAATGCGAGATGGGACGTGAATGGTCAAGAAAAAACGGTTGAAAGAGACGTGTCAAGAAAAGAGTGGAAGAAGAAACATCTGTAATAAATTCCGTGTAAAAGTACGGGATTGAAACAGATAAAGATGAATAGTTGCGGCATTTCAAAATGCTGGTTCTCATGACATACTCTTCTTCGCAGATGAGACATGAGAAGAGGCAAGATGTAGGATCAGAATATCGCGACATCAATACTTCGCGAGATCAATAAATAATGACATTGCGAGGGCGTCGCAGAAGAATAACATTAATGACGCAATGAATGACAACAGCCAAAACATGAGAAAAGTGTGAAGATCTAGCGAAGTTTAGGAGATTTGCGAGATTGTATACTTGTACACTTGCGATATTTCGCAAGTCGCTCCCGAAAATAAAGGACAGCTTAGCTGTCATCCATTGTATACTACCCTATATAAAGAGTCGAATAAGTCTGTTGTGAGGAGGGGATTCTTTTGAGAGTGTTAGACAAGTCATTAGGAGAGAGAAAGTTGGTGGTGATTGTAATTTCTTTAACTCTTTTCTATTTTATCTTGTGAATCTTCAAGGAAATAATCAATAAAATCATTGTTATTCATCCAAAAAATGTCTTAGTTGTGTGGAATATTGTGAGGGGTGTAGTGTAGGATTTCCTGCAACTACAGGAGAGAAATGGGAGAGTTTTTGGTGGTCGTCAGAAGAGCACAAGGGAGATTATTGATATTATAAAACAACTTGTAGTCTTATGGTCATGTGACACCAATACTTTCAATTTTGTTCCCCCTAGTCTCATTTGGAGCAATTGGGAAGACCTTATGAGTGAGTGATTCTATTTGTACTTTGTAAATGTTTTCTTTTTTTCTTTTTAATATAACCTTTTTTTCGGGAAAAAAAAGTGTTATTATCACCATCTTATCACTGCTCTGGCCATGAATCTTTTTTTTTCCTTAAAATTGATAAAACATCATTAACTTCCTAATTGTTATTCGTATGAGCTCAACTAATTAAAAATCTCTCAAAGTCAAAAACGAAACCTATATGTTATAAAGGTATCACACGTAAATCAAAAATGAGTTCAAATTTGTGCTCCTAATATATTGGGGCGCACATTCCATCCCTTGTGATTGGTTAAATTTTCTTTAAGTAGTTTTGTTTCCTGTTTTACTTTTAGTTTTTTATTCCTAATATAATGCGAAAAATAGAGGAAAATTTTCGGCCAAACATCGTATTCTCTCTTCCCGAACAAAATAAGGATCTGTTTATTCGATTTTAAAGGACTAAATGTTTAAAATAGAGAATCTGCTTCATCAAAAAAAACATTCATATTCCATCAATAATTTCAATGCACAATCGTGGTTTTCTTCATCACCAGTCATTATCCTTCATCAAAATAACAAACTGTTTATTCAACTCTTAAGGGTAGGATGTTTGTTTTGAACAAAATTTTGGCCATAATACCATGTAATCAAAGATGAAATAAATCATTCACCAAGAGATTGATTGATGAAGAAAATAGAGGAAAAATTTCATTCAATGGTGCTAGAAATTAATGAATCTGATATACATATTATGGGTTTGTTATCGAATCTTGTTATCGATAATTCTTTTGTCCGATATTTAAGACTAGTGGATGTGAAGATTGATCGCATTCCAATAATTATGGTTATGAATCTAACACTGAATAGCTAATGCTCCAACCTTTATGTTAGAACCTCTTCAATAACGTCTTCATCTCTTAATATTCAACGTTTAGTAGTCTGTGAATATGTTAACGGAAATGTAATGGAGGGATATAACAGGTTTCTTTTAGTTGATATATTCCACCTAACAATCCCAACAGAGAGATCAATATTGTCCTCTGGTTTTATAAATTCATATTTTATTTGCAAAGATTTAACGTTGACCAGTGATATGTATAAGTTCATATTATTGCGGACTTGATAAATTTTGATTATTATGGTGGTAGTGAAATCAATAATGGTGGTTCTCTTGATTGAACTGGATTTTCTGTTTCATCAATATTTTATGAAGATGAACTCAACTCAAATTATTACGGTGAGAGTAAAAAGAATATTATTTGGTGAATAGCATAGAGAGAAGATAATTATATTATTGTAGATTAATGTTTAAATGAAAAATATTTTATTTGAAAATAAAATAAGAAAACTGGTTTTCTGAACCAAGAACACCTCCAATAGGAAGGGTCGGAATGTGCACCCCAACTTTAGAGGGGTGCTCAAATTTGGACTCATTGAAAATAATCTAATAGGTGTTATAAACGTGTAATTATGTTAAGAATATCTAGAGAAAGATATTGGTCAAGGAATTCATCTTCAATCTTAGACATGTGATTGCATATATGATTAGAATTACAATTTAATCTCTTTTATTATCAAAAGCCTAGAGAATCAAGAGAGCAAGATAATCTATTAATTTCCTAAGTTCATCAACACACACATTAGAGATGCGTATGTGAATTCTACCTAAAGAATAACCTAACGCCTTGCGCTAATTAAGTTCAATTCCTAGGAGCATTAAGTTTCAGAAATAGGCTAATCAATGCAATTGTCATACATTGCACATAACAATTCGGACAATGGTCAAACTCTACATATGATTACGAGAGTGTATCACTACAAACCGTAAACATATCATGCTACTTGTATTCAGGGTTATCGCTCGATGAAAAACCCTAAAATAGCTATGGACAAGGATGCAAGTTCAATTAATTTGCCACTTAACTAACCAAACATCTTAGTCCTATCACAATACATCAATCATGTGATTATTAAAAACAGTAAAGATGTGATCGATAATCAAGAGAGAAAACTAATACATAACACAAGCACAAGTTTTAGAAATAGGACTACATCCTTAACCAATAATATTAAATTAGCTACTCATAGCTATGGAGTTCATCACAAAAATATTAATTGAATAAAGAAGAAGATGAACAAAAGCAAACCCTAGTAGCGTAAACAAAAGCGGCTCTCTCCAAGTTCCAAGAATAATACGTGATACAAGTTTTAGAAATCTTTCCTTTCCAAAATTAGGTCAAGTCTCAAAGGTCTAATAGATAGAAGTCCACCAAGCCCATATGTGAGAAAAACCCATGTAGAAAATATTCCCCAAAAACTATCGCCGGAAAACTGGTATTATGGCCGGAAATTGGCCGGAGAAGTGACCGGAAAATGGCTCAGGTGACCGGCAAAGTCCACCCGGTCACCGGTCAACGAGTCAGCTCGGTCGGGTCAACTGAGTCATGACGAGCCATCTAGTCAACTCAGTCAGTACCGAGTCAGATAGAGTCAGGTTCTAACTAGCCTGACTGGGCTTGGCATGAGCCAAGGCCATTGCACTGGCCTAAGCTTATGCAGCACAATCATTGTGCTTCACCAACTCATATTCAGCTAAGATGGCTATGCATTCCGCACTTCAGCTAATATTCACTTAATTCCAGTTCTAGCACTCAACTCATATATCTGTAGCTCAATTCATCCATTCCCAACTGTGACTATACCAGTACCATCTTCTATTCCATTTATGTCTTGCATGTATCCACTGCAAATCTTGTAATTCTCAGTTGCACTCATTCTGTTACTCTAGTTCAGAACCACAACCATTCTGCAGCTCACTTACAACTCCAGTGTGTTGTCATAGTCCTTCTGCAACTTCATAACCCCCTGAGTCGTCACAAATGCCGCAACCTAACCACTCTGCAACTCCGCTCTTCACTGCAAGACAGCAGTCCATACAAAGCCATGCTTCATAACATGTTAAGCCTAAAATTCATCTACACTGTCGAGCATTCGTTCATCTCTACCATAGTTCACATCACCACCACTGCTATATCTAGCTAGCCATTTCCACTTCTTTGTCTGCAACACAGACTTAACTTTCTCGCCCAACTGCAGCTTCGGTTAGTCCATAGTCCCTGCAATAGCACCAGTGACATATTCTGAACAACCTCGAAATGATGCGTGTCGTAACCACAACAAATTTAATCAAGATATTTCCCACTAATTAAATAAATAATATAGTGGTAGTAAGGATCGTTCCCCTAGAGAGTTGTGTAATTAATATGTATTTGGTTCAGCAAAATAATAAAAGACAAGCGGGGTTGTTTGGTTAAAGTAAAATAGAAAGAATAACAAATAAAACAAAGAGATGATCAAGGAATCCTTCGCCGTTACCAAGCGATAACTAGATTAGTATACTTATCTATCTTCGTTAGAACCATTCATCACCAACCATAGGATTGCAGGTACGCCTAGCTATCCCCAAAACTCCTCGTATCACCGAATAACAAGTACGCTAAGCCACCGGATACTATCCAATTGAGCCTCCTTGAGGTACGCTTACAAGTTGTAACTCAATCGGACGTTTTAGGCTTTGTGAATTTAGGTTTGATCCCAGCAGTTTAACTCAGTACGCTCGGTTCACTTACTGGTGTTGTCTTCACACATGATTGCTTCACAGATCCCTCTGCAAGGTCTCACGTTCTCTACATGTGTAGGAGATGCACGACAATTACGGATCGCTACAACTCTCTACTAGCAATAGAATGATCAATAGAATAATCCAATTGTACACTTGAACAATCTAGAAATCAATCATAAACCCTAATTATAGAAAAGACAATTGATGAGATGATAAAACTCCGAATAGATTTATACGACTAATAAAGTTTCACGCTAGCACATTGAATTCATCCTTAATCAATAGAATTTAGTTACACATGGATTTACTAAAACCCACAAAAATATAAGAAGAAAGAAGAAGAAAATAGCTTGGTTTCCCCTAAAGGGGTAAACCCTAAGATATGGATTAAGAACCTTTCCTCTCCACTCTCTCTATTTTTTTTCCTCTCTGGAAGTTGTCTTCTCTGCTCGGCTACTGCCTTTATATAGGCTTGCGTACAAAGCCTAACTTGTGCGACAATTCCTTATTTGATAAGGATGCATAGTCGGTGAGTGAGAGTTTTGGATCGGAGAAATTAAGTAATTGTGTTTCAATATGTCGCGGAGTATCTTGATCGTGTACATCACGACTTCCGATTGGCTGTAACACTTTTCTGAGCCACATGTACAGTTAACTCTTCTCAAGAAATGATCATACATCAAACTCTATGTGGGACTTCTGCACCGGATAGCCACTTTCCCATTCCGCGTAAATATTTTTACTTGCTTCGGGAATCTTCACCGTTCTTATCTCAATTTGGTCTTTCACAAAGAACCAAACTCGATCACCAACTCCCTGACTTCTCGTTCATCTCTGTTGTACTCGAGCTTTGCCATATCCATCAGTCACCAGCCATTGATCATAATAGTTGAGCTCCACTTCTCTACCATTAATCACCGTATATTTCTCGGTCCCACAAGCACCATTGATACAACTACTCTTCTTTAGCCTGAGAATATCCAACGGCCTCAGCACAACTCCTATCTGTTCATCTTCATCGAGTTTCTTCGGTCAGTTCCATCAACATCAACGGCAACTCAACACCATCAACACCGAGCACAGCTCACTGATTTCTCTCAAGCTTTTCAACACCGTAAGCTCTCAACCAGTCACCATCGTTCACGAGCTGAAATGCCAGTGTCCCTGCAAGTAGTCACCATCGTCAATGGCATCAGCGACCTATTTTGCTACTCGAGTTTACAGCCATGACAGACTCGAGATCCATCAATATCGGCAGCATCATCACTGCCAACTTCATCATCTTCCGTATCTTCTCCACTGGTTTCTCGGTCAAAAGACTCCATCACCGCCTCCCTAACTTCTCGTTCTCATCGTAGTCACGGTATTGTACTCACCAGCTACAACTTCATCACTTCCAGAACCCAGACTCAACTCGGTCCATCTTCATGCCTCTGCCAAGCTCGAGCTCCATTGCTTCCATTCGAACCCAGCAAAAACCCACGAACTGTATTATCTACCAAACTCCAATCCATACTTCCATTTTCTCGGATAAACTCCACTGCCATTAACGTCAGCAACACCAGTCTTCATCATCAACGTTGATCATTACTTCCCTTTCCATCATCTCTCGATCAACTCCATCAATCACTAGCAACAACTCGATACTCTCACCGCTGAAGAACAAGAACAAGCTAATCATACTTTAGCCAAAGCTATCTCGTATCACCGAAAACATCAGACTTCATTCGGTAAATCGCGAGCCTCTTATCCCTTATACCTATAGGGTTTATGGTTACGAGGCTGCACCTAAGTGGAGTTTTCTTAGGTAGTGCAACATATGCCAAGACTTGCCAAGAATGGCCGGGGTAGGTTCATCCATCACTGCAGCTCAAGTCGTACCTGCCTTGAGCATCATTCACAAGAAGAGACCCTCGGCTGCCCAACTTTCCTTATATATATAGTTGGGAATCCAAGGTACCTCTTCGCTTTCATGGGCCCCCATGATCAGGGAGCGGTGTAACCTTTCATGTCGAGAGATACCCCCTTACTACATTTGCCTCTTCTGAAATGTTATTCGCGAACTAGGTGTACGCCATAAGGTTCATCATTCTTTTTGTTCCATTTTTGTTAAGTCCTTCATGACTCTTTATTATTCTTGTCGGCATTTTCTCGCATTTATTGAATTTCGCAAAAGACTCTAAATTCGTTTTCTCTCATTTTTATGGGTAATATTTCTTTAGATATGTCTGTTCCATGGTCTATCCGATTTTTGTCCCACATCATTTCCTTGGGGGATCCATCAATCTATACGCCCCTGCACCAACTACCTCTTTCCTATATTTTGCCCTTCAAACATTGTGGATACCAATTTGAATCTACATATAATATTTTCAAATATGAAAGTAAAAGACACTTATCCGAATATCTTTGGACCGTTTTCTCTGCCCATTTTGTGAAATAGTCCGTCGCGACGATTAAGTACGGTAAAATGGTCCTACAATATCTAAACCCCCACTTTCCAAAAGGCCACACACTTGTGGAAGAATTTAACGCCGCCCCCGGCATCAACTTTGCCTATATCAAAGATCTCCCACTATGACGGCATCACTATGCAACATCTTGATATGGTTTCTCTTCTTTCCATCTTAAATCAAAGGATCTAAAGCACGCCATCTCGTAATTCATAATTTGTTGCCCGGCTCTTTTAACTTGTGTGCCATTTTTTTTGGTACCTCTCTTCATCAATCTTCTACCATCACGCTTCTTGTTCTTCCTCTTTATTAATTGATGGCGTCGATGAGTATACGTATTTTGATATTCCTACATGGTCCGTCATCATACTTGATAACCGGTATTATCTCCCATATGTGCACTCCATTTATTTTGGTATCTCAGTCTGGAAGTAATTCTTATATCTTCATTCAAGAATCAAGCACCAATGGTATTCCCTTGTTCTTCCAGGGATATTTTTGCTTGTCTAATAATTCTCGACTCGAGGGTGATACGTTACTAATTCTTTGTTTAAATGGCTTCACATTTTTATCAATTTCTAACTTGTGGTATCGACGGATCACATCGCAACAGTTCTTTTCTCTTCATCTCGTTTCCATTAGTTCAATCTTTAGCATCTTGGGTTTTTCCTTAGTTCAATATTCACTTCTTTGGTTTGTTACGCATGACGTAAGCGACGCCCGGTTCTCCCATAGGGGTTGGTCCTTTTGGTTCTCTCGCAAGATCATCTTCTTCTCCCGAGATCTCGCCGGTATATCTCTTTTTGCGGTATTTTGATATATTCTTTCGCTTGTTTACTTGTTCCTCGTAACACTTTCCACAAAGTCTTCCTAGTAATATGTTGTATGGTGATTCCATATCCACTACACTTAATGTCACTTTGTGTTCATTCCTCCGAAACGTATTTTTATCATTTTACTTTTGTTATGGAATTACCAAAAGAATTGTACCGAAAAATCATATCTTCGTCTTTATATCCCATCTTTTTGTAAGCGTGATAGAATTATGTTCTACGTATCGATTAAAACTCCATTCACCATCCATAGTATTCTCCGATTTATACGCGTTTATTGTGATCACCGGTGGAGATGTGATCCAAATTTTCTTTGGACCGATCATTACTTCACACTTTCCATCATCATTGAAAGATGTGTGATCAAGAATATTTTATTAATTGATTCCATTGAAATGATCAACTCCATCACTTACTTCACCCTTCCAATGTAACAAGACCGCAATGTCACCTAGTCTCGATCTCCTCTAGCTACCACCATCAGCAGCGATCCACACATGGTATCCATCATCTCTAACCCACGAGAAGCAGCTCAGCTATTCCTTTCTGTCCATGTCCGTTCGTACAATCAAATCAACCATTACATCTCAACCGTCCTTCCCTGACCTTCATCACTACTCCATGTCTTGAATAGATACATTTCATCTCCTCAATCCCATAAATTCATAACCATAAGCGTCACTCGAAACTGCCGGAGCTTCCCTGTATTTTTGTCGTGATAATGTGTTAAAGAAGATGAGGTGCCCTGAGCAATTAAGGCGGGTGCCTTTAACAATTCCTGCTTCATTCTTGGTAAGTCATGTCGGTTCGGGAAGCGACAAGCCTAATTTCTTATTTCGCCTATATCTTCTTCATACGATGTCGGAATGAGCTCATTCTTTCGCCGTCGGCTTCTCCTGTTCGTCATCTTCGAGATGACATCAAGAACTCTTGGATTAGAACGAGTTCCACTTGGTCTTTGGCCTTTCTCCATTTATAGCTAACTTCTTTTATTGCACAATTAAGTGCAAATTCACTTCTTTTCGATGATTCACCTAGCACAACATAAATAAGAGAAAACAAGAGTAATATACAATAATTCGCAAGAACGTATAGCAATTACTAGCATGGAATTGACACTAAATATATGTGAAATATTCACTTATCAAATTCCCCCACACTTGGCTTTTGCTAGTCCTCGAGCAAACTATCTAAAATACAACAACTCCATGTCGTTGAGGATACGGTTGCACTTAGCATGTGCAATAGGCCTTTAAACCCCTAGGTGTCCCTAGTGGACGAGTTATAGTCTCGTGAGGGTTTACCAGAGATATACCCACAAAACCTGTTCCAACTTCAAAGCGTTCCAGCTTCCCAAGCATCCAAAGAGATATGAGGACATAGAGTTTTTGCATGCTAGTAATAAGAAGTTAGAAATACCAAAGAACATATTCTCATTCTTAAATGTTGAGTGAGAAATAACCACACCATAATGAGAGAACGCGTGTTTGAGAGCGATCAATAAGCATTTCGCCTCGACTTCTGCCTCACCAATAGGGTTTTATGATAATTGCACTCAATAAGACGACTTTTTTTTATGGGTCTCACATGTGTGTAGGTAGGAATGAAGAGAAAAATCCTACACACGTTGAATGGTGGGAAGGAAACCTTCCGAAATATTTCTGGAGACCCCACAAGATCGTGGGAAATAAAAGATATTTTCTGATGATCTCTAAGAAAGGAAATCAATCAATATAGCAAGGATGGGAGTACTTACCACCTTCACATCTGATTGCAATGATGATAACACCACTCTCACAGCATCCAATAGAAACGTCTTCGATCGGCTCATCTTCTTCATCTTCTTGGTGTTCGTCTTCGGTCTTCAACTGCTGATGATAAAATCTTGAACTTCATAGAACTCTGAAAATTTGTAACTCTTTTCCTCAATTTCCTTGTTGCTTGAAACTTCCTTATAAATTTTTCTTCCCTATGGCCTTATTGAACAAATAACAACCTAAATGCAAATCTTTTTGTCTTTTCTCTTCTTTTCTTTTTTTTTTCCATTATTTTTTTCTTTTTTATTTTTTCTATAAAAAGATTGCAACTACAAAAAATAAAACCAAAATTAACATGGCCATGAAAGAAGTACTTTACCACTTTGTTCTTCACAACTTGTATTGTCTTTGTATCCTAAACTTCAATAACTCTCATCTTTTGATATTCTTCGCTCTTGTAAATAATTCTTCAACTTCGATATAAAGTTCCGCTCCTTATATGTAAGTCTTCAACATGTATATATAAAATCTGCTCATTGTATGTTGCTTTACTTGGATATGAAATTTGCTTTTCCTTATATTGTTGCTTGTAAACTTCAAACGTCTTCAACTTTCCTTGTAGATTTTGATGTCGCTCCGCTTGTTGATGATGATGGTGTTTCTATGGACCTGTTGTTGGCGAGAGAGAGAATGGTGCTAACTGCAAATCAGACTACAAGAAGGTGGTTTTCATCTATAGACGTCACCCTCATGATTGAAAAAATTAGCACTCAAGAGATCAAAAATAGTGCTTCTATTGGTGGGAGGTTGGGTAGATCACCATTCTACCCGGAATTAATGTACGGTGACACACACTCAAAAGAAAGCTCTTTAGTCAGCTACAAAGAAATTTGGTCTGGTGCCTCTGTTGATTTGAAAATAGGTAGTCTCCACTAATGATTGATCAGCAACTCTAATAATGCATTTCTCTCTGCACCTAATTTGCATCACCGGCATGATTAAATCCATTATTTAACACTCTAAGAAGTAAGAAATCCGAACATAGTTCCCTAACACTTCCAAGTTCAGTTATGTCGGTCAGAATTCTCTATGTAAACATACCTAGAAGTATGCTAGTGACTCTAAAATCTCTACAAGTTGGAGGTTTTATTCAAATATATACAAAGAAATTGAAAAATTTGACTCAAAAAGGCTAAAAACTCTATATGCAAAAGACTCCCCACACTTAAACTTCACATTGTCCTCAATGTGTAAAACCGAAAATTCTGAATTCTGACGTAACATCAGATACAATGCAAAAACTGTACAAATTGGTAAGGAATTTGGAAAAACTCCATTTCACAAAAGTTGTTCATCTACGTGTTTTCTACAAAGTTTCAAAAGGGAACAGTGTTTCGATAAACGTTCTGACAGTTATGGTCTCTGGACTAAACTACGTGCAGTCTGAATTTTTCTGACGGAAAGGTATTCGTCATAATTCCTTCTAAAATAGATTCCGGACTCAATGATATTAAACATGGGGATGCAAATATGATATGAAAAATATAAAAATAAATAAATAAAAGGGTTTAAGATACAAAACCTATGGGTTGCCTCCCATTTAGCGCTTGGTTTAAAGTCGTCAGCCCGACTCTCTTGTTATCGTCCATATACCAACAATCGAAAATCGGTAGTCCGCCTTAAAACAATCTGCAATTCTAGTAACAACTTCACACAATGATTAGCATAATATATGAATAATGAAATTGTTATAGCTTGAAAGTTTCCCCCACACTTAGTCCTTTCTACACTCGGAAGTGGATAGAGAACATAAAATAAGGGAGCTTCTATATGTTCCTCTTGTTGAACCTGCATTGTGCTAGAATCAAACACATCAAGTGGTAAATACTTAGAAGTAAAATAATCCTTAAGAATTTTAGAAGCACAAATACTCAATCCTAAGTGATGTCGATCAAAAAATTTAGAAATATGCAAAGGATTAGACAAACCTTTCACAATCTCTTGTATTACGGGATCCTCATCATTCTTAAAGAATTGCAATGAATTATTTACCTCGTTTGTATCGTGGTCCTCTATCAAACTATTTAGCCATTCTTCGTCAGTTTGTGCTTCAATCAAAATCTCAGCATCATTATAATCCTTGGCTAGCTCAATTGGGTTTTCCACAACTTCAACCAATTTGATTTCATTCCCAATCTCTATCTATTCAACAACCTCATCATCAGAATCAGAATCATCTCCTAGAAAGTCTAGTTCATTGGTGCAAATCCTAAAATCATTGTTTGAGTACGTTACACCATTTATAACAACGGTTATGTCATATCCATTCTCCTCCCTTTGAATAGGCGAGTGATCGTTATTATGATCCGGAGTTGAAATAACATTACCATTATTGCAAGGATTTTCCAAAAGTTGCTCATCTTCATCAGAGTCTTCGTCAACCTCATAATCATCAATATCCCAACGACGTTGAAGTTCCGCTCGTATTACCTTGTTAATTTCTTCGAGAGTCTTTTCTGATGCTCCAGCTTTTTCTAACTGATCATATTGCTTAGAAAGTTTTCTGATATTAATACGTTTTCCGCCATTATTCACGACGAAATTTTCAGACCGTATCTCTTCTTTTGACATAAATGAAGATAGAACATGATAAAGAGGAGTAGGTCTTTCCAAACTTTCTGTCATCTTCACATTACTAGAAAACAACTGATCAGAAGTATAACTATCCTCCCATCCCTGTGATTGCTCACTTACATACCCGTCATAAGGTTGTTGATATGTATGAGAGTATCCATAAGGCTCCGTAGGGTATGGTTGGTAGTTGTTATATGAATGAGATTGAAATCCAAATTGATTACCACTATAATATGATGATTGGTCTTGTGCTCCGTACATGTTATGTCCGTAAGGAAACATGACGACTCACAAGAACAAAAAAAAAAATCTAAAAACAAAAACAAGCTAAACAAATAAAAAATCATTAACAACCTCTCCCCGGCAGCGGCGCCAAAATTTGATGCGTGTCGTAACCACAACAAATTAATCAAGATATTTCCCACTAATTAAATAAATAATATAGCGGTAGTAAGGATCGTTCCCACAGAAAGCAGTGTAATTGATATGTATTTGGTTCAGCAAAATAATAAAAGACAAGGGGGGTTGTTTGGTTAAATTAAAATAGAAAGAATAACAAATAAAACAAAGAAATGATCAAGGAATCCTTCGCCGTTACCAAGCGATAACTAGATTAGTATACTTATCTATCTTTGTTAGAACCATTCATCACCAACCATAGGATTGCAGGTACGCTTAGCTATACCCAAAACTCCTCGTATCACCGAATAACAAGTACGCTTATCCACTGGATTCTATCCAATTGAGCCTCCTTGAGGTACGCTTACAAGTTGTAACTCAATCGCACGTTTTAGGCTTTGTGAATTTAGGTTTGATCCCAGCAGTTTAACTCAGTACGCTCGGTTCACTTACTGGTGTTGTCTTCACACATGATTGCTTCACGTAATCCCCTGCAAGGTCTCACGTTCTCTACATGTGTAGGAGATGCACGACAATTACGGATCGCTCCAACTCTCTACTAGCAATAGAATGATCAATAGAATAATCCAATTGTACACTTGAACAATCTAGAAATCAATCATAAACCCTAATTATAGAAAAGACAATCGATGAGATGATAAAACTCCGAATAGATTTATACAACTAATAAAGTTTCACGCTAGCACATTGAATTCATCCTTAATCAATAGAATTTAGTTACACATGGATTTACTAAAACCCACAAAAATATAAGAAGAAAGAAGAAGAAAATAGCTTGGTTTCCCCCTAAAGGGGTAAACCCTAAGATATGGATTAAGAACCTTTCCTCTCCTCTCTCTCTATTTTTTTTTTCTCTCTGGAAGTTGTCTTCTCTGCTCGGCTACTGCCTTTATATAGGCTTGCATACAAAGCCTAACTTGTGCGACAATTCCTTATTTGATAAGGATGCATAGTCGGTGAGTGAGAGTTTTGGATCGGAGAAATTAAGTAATTGTGTTTCAATATGTCGCGGAGTATCTTGATCGTGTACATCACGACTTCCGATTGGCTGTAACACTTTTCTGAGCCACATGTACCGTTAACTCTCCTCAAGAACTGATCATACATCAAACTCTATGTGCGACTCCTGCACCGGATAGCCACTTTCCCATTCCGCGTAAATATTTTTACTTGCTTCGGGAATCTTCACCGTTCTTATCTCAGCTGGTCTTTCACAGCAACCAAACTCGATCACCAACTCACTGACTTCTCGTTCATCTCTGTTGTACTCGAGCTTTGCCATATCCATCAGTCACCAGCCATTGATCATAATAGTTGATCTCCACTTCTCTGCCATTAATCACCGTATATTTCTCGATCCCACGAGCACCATTGATACAACAGCTCTTATTTAGCCTGAGAATATCCAACGGCCTCAGCACAACTCCTATTTGTTCATCTTCATCGAGTTTCTTTGGTCAGTTCCATCAACAGCAACGGCAACTCAACACCATCAACACCGAGCACAGCTCACTGATTTCTCTCGAGCTTTTCAACGCTGTAACCTCTCAACCAGTCACCATCGTTCACGAGCTGAACTGCCAGTCTCCCTGCAAGTAGTCACCATCGTCAATGGCAGCAGCGACTTGTTTTGCTACTCGAGTTTACAGCCATGACAGACTCGAGATCCATCAATATCGGCAGCATCATCACTGCAAACTTCATCATCTTCCGTATCTTCTCCACTGGTTTCTCGGTCAAGAGACTCCATCACCGCCTCCCTAACTTCTCGTTCTCAACGTAGTCACGGTATTGTCATCACCAGCTGCAGCTTCATCACTTCCAGAACCCAGACTCAACTCGGTTCATCTTCATGCCTCTGCCAAGATCGAGCTCCATTGCTTCCATTCGAACCCAGCAAAAAACCACGAACTGTATTATCTCCCAAACTCCAATCCATACTTCCATTTTCTCGGATAAACTCCACTGCCATTAACGTCAGCAACACCAGTCTTCATCATCAACGTTGATCATTACTGCCCTTTCCATTATCTCTCGATCAACTCCATCAATCGCTGGCAACAACTCGATACTCTCACTGGCAGTAGCCAAAGCTATCTCGTATCACCTAAAACATCATCAGCTTCATTCAGTAACTCCATAACAACACCGCAATGTCACCTAGTCTCGATCTCCTCTAGCTACCACCATCAGCAGCGATCCACACATGGTATCCATCAACTCTAACCCTCGAGAAGCAGCTCAGCTATTCCTTTCTGTCCATCTCTGTTCTTACAATCAAATCAACCATTACATCTCAATCGTCCTTCCCTGACCTTCATCACTACTCCCTGTCTTGAATACATACCTTTCATCTCCTCAATCCCATAAATTCATGACCATAAGCGTCACTCGAAACTGCCGGAGCTTCCCTGTATTTTTGTCGTGATAATGTGTTAAAGAAGATGAGGTGCCCTGAGCAATTAAGGCGGGTGCCTTTAACAATTCCTGCTTCATTCTTGGTAAGCTGTCAGTTCTGGGGAACTGACAAGCCTAATTTCTTATTTCGCCTATATCTTCTTCATACGATGTCGGAATGAGCTCATTCTTTCGCCGTCGGCTTCTCCTGTTCGTCATCTTCGAGATGACATCAAGAACTCTTGGATTAGAACGAGTTCCACTTGGTCTTTGGCCTTTCTCCATTTATAGCTAACTTCTTTTATTGCACAATTAAGTGCAAATTCACTTCTTTTCGATGATTCACCTAGCACAACATAAATAAGAGAAAACAAGAGTAATATACAATAATTCGCAAGAACATATAGCAATTACTAGCATGGAATTGACACTAAATATATGTTAAATATGCACTTATCACGAAACCAGCTCAAACCACCTGCAACTCAACCTAGACATACATCTAAAGCATTGCAACAACAGGTCCATTGTCCCCTCCTGAGATAGCATCACAAACCCAACCAGTCACTTAAGCTCAACCTCATCATTTCTGCCATCTCAAGTTCAATCATCACTGCGGCTCTCTTACAACTAACCCTAACTCCCATTAACTGAGTTCTTTCATCTCTCAGCCTCAAACTCGAGATAAACTCCATCTTTCCTGCATACCTACTCTCTTCACAGCCCCACAATGGTTAGCATTACACAATTGCAGTCGCGCGACTTTAGTTATAGCAACAACACCATCAGGTTCTTCTTCTATGATTCTGTAATTCTATGAGCAACAGCAGCACAGACCCTTCCTCTAACTTGCAACATCAGAACCACCAACTGAATTCCTTCTTGACTCCAAATCTGTAACACCCATTGTCACTACAATACATCCTGCAGTTCACCAACACAAGCCACACTTCACTACAATTCCACCCAACAACCATTTAGTTCACTAAACCATCTCAGTCAGCTCCCAACAGCACCTGTAGCTTCATGCCAGCAATGCAATTTCACTATAGACCCAGATACAATCTCACACCAAACCCTTACTGTCGATTTCATACCCATGAAATCTGAACCAAACCCATTAGTTTCATCTACATCAAATCCCATCAGCAACCATTCCCTTGAAACACAACCAGGATATCGAATTTAACCTCAATCCCATCACAATCTTCATCTCGACTCGGTCTCGATCTTTAACCCTGAATTATAATTCCCATCACAGATTCATTCTCGAGTTCATCTTCAACAAATCAATAGAACCCATCACAAATCTAACCATTCATCCCAGGTTCCAGTTGAGGCTCTTAATCTGTCGATTTGCAGATTCAGAGGACCCTAATTATCAAACCAGAACCCCCAAATTCAAGAACCCAATTCACCATCTCGACAAAACCCATGTCAGATTCCTGAGAAACCCCCAGTATCTTCATATTCAAAACCCCCCATCGACTTCCTGAGTTCATCAGAAACCCATTCTTCAATTCGTCTTCAACTATCGAGTTTCAACCACAGATATAGATCCCCTTTTGTTCTTCTCTCATTCACAAACCCAGATTTTAACCCTAATTACAATTTCTTCTTAACAGCGGAATTCAAAACCTTCATTTAATCACCATCAAATCGAACCCCAATTCTCGAGCCAATTTCATCACAGCAGCTCCATCTTCTCTCTATTATTTGAGCCAAGTTCTCTCCACATCTCTTTCTTTCTCTGTTAACAATGGAGCCGCCATCAGTTTTAGGCAGAAAAAGAAAAATGATTTCTTCAGTGAAACTCTGGTGTTTTGTAAGAAACTGGATTTACACGCCCCAGCTTTGGATAAGGGCCAACCAGTTCATTTGGCCTGTCAGTTCCGTAAAACCGACTGCCCATTTAATCTTTTGCTCATAACTTTCTCATGTGACGTCGAAGCGACCTCTTTCTTTCACCGGTGGCTTTGTCTTTTCGTCCTCTTCAAGATGTTGAGAAGAAATCATGTATTTGAGCGAGTTCCACTTCTTTTTGTTCCAGTGACTCCAAAACACCTATAAAACTCAAAAGCAAACATAAGATACATAATTTATAAGAAAACTCGCAAAGAAATCTTAAATACTAGATATAAAAGTAGGTGCTTTAGACACCTATCAAATACTTTGCTAGTCCTCGAGAAAATCAAACAAACTTATTCTAAAGGATACATACAACTCTGTGTCGTCGAGGCTACGGTCACAATTAGCACGTATAACAAGCCTTTAAACCCCTAGGTGTCCCTAGTGGACGAGTTTTAGTCTCGTGAAGGTTTACTAGAGATATACCCACAAAACCTACTTTTCCAACTTACTAGTTCTCCGTAATGATAGCATCCAACGCGCTAAGAAGACATAGAGATTCTGCACACTAGTCATAAGAAGTTAGACACATATATGAACACAATCTCATCCTTAAAAGTTGAGAGAGAAATAACCATCCCTTCTCGAAAGAAATTCGGGTTCGGAGTGATCAAAAGTCTCGACTCTGCCTCACAAGAAAGGGTTTCATGATATTGCTCTCAATAATAAACAACTTTTTATGGGTCACACATGTGTCCAGGTAGGAGTGAAGAGAGAATCCTGAGAAACGTTGAATGGTAGGAAGGCAAAACCCCTCCGAAGTATTTTAAAAACCCACATCTTTTATCATTTTTGAAAACCCATTTTTCTGACGATCTCTAAGAAAGGAAATCATCCACTTAACGAAGGTGGGAATATGCTTACTTACCTCGTTATCCGTTCGATGTGCAGCTAGCACCACTCTCACGGCATCCACAGAAACGTCTTCGGTCTTCAATCTTTTTCTCCATCTTCGTCTTCGGTCTTCAACTCTTGATGATAAAATCTTGAACTTCGTAGAATCTTGACAATGTAACTCTTTCCTCTAATTTCTTATTGCTTGAAACTTCATTGTAGATATTCCTTCTTCCATTGGCTTTATTGAAAGAATACAAAACTAAAAACGAACTATACAAACCCAAAATATGATACAATGGATTTTTCTTGTCTCTCTCTCTCTTGTTTTTTTTTTTTCTTGTTTTTTTTTTCTTGTTTTTTTTTTTTTTTTAATATGAGACAAGAAAAATAAAACAAATACAAAATGAAAACAAAACAATAAAACTAGTAATGAACCTAAAGAAATTTTCTCTTGTCTCTTTTTTTTTTTTGAGACAAGAGAAAATAAAATACAAATAAGATAAAATAAAAATGTAAGTACAAAGGCCATGGTGTAAGTACTTTACCGCTTGATTCTTCACAACTTGTATGTCTCGATATCATAAACTTCTTGAACTCTCATCCTTGATAATCTTCGCTCTTATACAATAGTCTTCAACTTGTAAAAATTCTGCTCCTTGTCTTGTTGCTTTACTTGAATCTGAAATCTGTTTATTTCTGTACCGTTGCTTGTAAACCTTGAACGTCTTCAACTTTCCTTTGAATTTGTGATGCTCCTCTTTTTGATGATGATGGTGTTTCTATGGACCTGTTGGTATAGAGAGAGATAAAGTGGATGGTGCTAACTACGAACAAGATTACAAGTGGTATGTAAGTTAGCAATTCGATGTCACCATCATGATTGATAAAAATAGCACTCAAGAGATCAAAGTAGTGCTTCTATTGGTGTGACGTTGGGCAGCTCACCATTCTGCCCGGAATTTACGTACGGTGACACACTCTAAAAGCACATATTTAGACAGGTACAAAGAATTGAAGGTCGGTGCCTCACATTATGTAAATGGGTAGTCTCTACTATAGGGGACCACTACTCTAATACCGAACTCAGTTTGCACCTTATGTGCCACTGGCATGGTTAAATCCAACTTTAACTCTCATACAATTAAGAAACCCGATCATGTTCTCTGTCATCTCTAAGTTCAGTCACTCTTATGAGATCCTCGATGTAATCTTAGCGACATGTATACTATGTGACTCTAAACTAACCACAAGTTGGAGTTTTTTATTCACTATTTTACACAAAAGTTGAAAATTTATGAAAAATTTACAATGCAAATACTTAACCACTCCCCCACACTTAAACTTTACATTGTCCTCAATGTAAATTGAATCGTCCAAAGAAAGTCAAGGTGGGAATTCTTAACTGAAAAGTGACAAAAAATCAGAAAAAGTAAAAACATGACAAGAAAAGAAAATAAAAGATAAGAGATACAAAACCTATGGGTTGCCTCCCATTTAGCGCTTGGTTTAAAGTCGTCAGCCCGACTATCTCCTTGCTTTCTATGACTCCTCCAGAGGGAGCACTTCCACAAGGTTAACTCCTTCCACGACATCCGAAGAGAAGTTCTCATAATATGGTTTCAACCGGTGCCCATTTACTTTAAGTTCATTTCCTGTAGCTAAACTACGAATTTCCACTGCACCATGAGAAAACACATTAGTCACAATAAAAGTTCCAATCCAACGTGACCTTAATTTACCCGGAAATAATTGCAAGCGAGAATTAAACAAAAGCACTTTCTGCCCAATGCAAAATTGTTTCTTTGTAATCATATTATCATGAAATGCTTTCGTCTTTTCCTTGTAAATCCGTGAGCTTTCAAATGCATCATTGCGAATCTCCTCTAACTCTTGAAGTTGCAACTTCCTTTGCCTTCCAGCACCATCCAACTCCATATTGCATTGCTTAATAGCCCAAAACGGCTTATGCTCAATTTCAACTGGTAAGTGACAAGGTTTACCATAAACAAGCCTAAAGGGAGATGTAGGATCATAATATCGCAACGTACAAGGCTCGCGGGATTAATAAACGACGGTGTCGCGAGGGAGTCGCAGGGACCTACAATAAACGACGCGATGAATAACGACACCCAAAACAATTGGAAGACACAAAACCTGGCGAGAGTTAAGAAGTATCGCGAGAATGAATATTCGTGCATTTGCGACACTTCGCGAGACATTCCCGAAAATAAAGGATAGCTTAGCTGTCATCCATTATGTATTACCCTATATAAAGGGCACAATGAGTCTGTTGAAAGAGAGAGCTCTGGAGGGGAATTGTTGAGCAAGTCATTAGGAGAGAGAAAGTTTAAGAGTATTTTAACTTCTAAGTGTAATTCTATTTTCCTGTGTAAACACTTCATGAACTCAATCAATAAAGATTCTTGATCTTACATCTTTCAATGGATTAAATAAGCAAAATTGAGTAAGGGGTGTAGTGTGGGATTTCCCGCAACTACATATGCGCTAGAAACAGGGACTGAGCAGATTTTGACGTAGAAATTGGAAAGAATTTGGATTAACAGAAAAAGATTTGGAGAAGATACTCAAGAATTCATTGAAAAAGAAAAATGGCTAGAAGAAGAAATGTACAAGGGCAACCAACGATTGTAAGAAGAAGTGGGAGACTTGCTGGAGAAAGGAGGAATGAAACAGGAGAATCGTCAAGGATGAATAGGAGAAATGATGGAGAAGATCAAAATCAGCCACCGATCTCCCCAGTAGCAAACGCGGCTGAGGATTATGATAGAGTAAGTGTACATACTTGGAGGTCTGATTCTGAAGACGAAAGGGAAGAGGAGCAGCAGTTGGTGAACAATGGACAAGGAGGAGGAGAGCAAGGTATGAATGGAGAAGTGAATCCAGGAAACGAAGAGATCGCAGCGTTAGAAAGATTGAGACAAACTATACATGAAGAGAGACGACTAGAGGCAGAGGAACGAGCAAACTTGACAAGACAGAATCATGAGTTGAGGATGGAAAATATGAGATTGCAAAATAGGAGATCAAGAAGTAGTGTGAGATCAAGTTCAAGATCGATTAGGGAAGAAAGAAGGAGAGTTTTGCCAATAGAAAGTACCGAAGAAGAAAACCAACAAGAAACACAAAATCCAAGCACAGAGCATGGCGAGAGAAGAGGGAGATGGAAGATCGTTATGTTCCTCACCCGAAAATCTTCGAGATGAGCGGAATAGGGAAAATCAAGGAAACATGCAACTCAAGGGCCGAATGACCCAGCCTGCTTTGAAGGAAGAATAATCTTGCACGGGAGAGAAGAATTGAGAAGAAACCGAGAGATTGAGGATGACATTGAGAGGCACTACATTGAACAAGCACGGTTAGCTCGCGAGAGAGAAAGGATAAGAGCAGAAATGGAAAATCAAGAGATGGAAGAGGCAATCCGGCAGAATAACCATGACAACCGAGAAAGAAGGAGGGAACAAAATCGTACCAATAGAAATATTAATGAAGAATATGAGAGGGCGCAGATGAGAGCTGAGAGACAGCCAAGAAGAGAGAACAACCGATATAATGGCGTGCGAATTGAAGAAAGAAACGAAGAAGAGCGTCGCAGGGAAAGGAGAGAAGAAAATAACGAGCAAGAAGGTCAAAACAGGCACGAGCGTAGAAGGAGAGAAGCGAGCTAAAAAGACCAGTGAGAATCAAATTTCGAGGCAAATGAACAAATCTTAAGAGAACTGGTCGAAATGAGAGGATTACTGAACAATCGAAGGGAAGGAGGAAGGAAACAATTGGACGAAGCCATCGCGGAAGCTGCAAAGAATCCCTTCACGCTAGAAGTACAAATGGGAGGAATACCTCCTAAGTGTAATCTACCTGCATTGACCAACATCTTTGATGGAACAACCTGTGCGGTACAACATATCAAGGCTTATATGAGATGTATGTTGCAATGGGAGAATCATGATGCCATACGTGCAAATATTTCGCATCAAGCCTAATAGGAGAAGCACTAAAATGGTTTGAAGGTCTGCCAAGGAACACAATCACATCATTTAACCATTTACAAGCCACATTCCCGGGAGCATACATAAGTAACAACTCTTCGCGACAGGTATTGAAGATGTATTCGGGTTGAAACAAAGGGTTGGCGAGAGCTTAAGGCAGTTGACAATAAGATGGAGGACCATGTGTAGCGAAATGGCGGGGACGAGTTGAGGAAAGATATCTCATCCTCTCATTTGTGAATGCTCTCTTCGCGACTAACTTGTTATACATTCAAATTTTAGAATCAAAAATACAATCACGATGGCAGAATCTGCGAGAGTTACGGGAAGAATATATTGCTCTAGAAGAGAGAAAATGAAATGAATTCTTATCCAAATCGCGAACACAAGCTCGAATGCCGCGAATGCAAGCTTGTTACCTCAATTCATAAATACAGTGGCGAGCACTTCGCAAGGACAACAAGCAAGGAAAGTTGATGAGGGACAAGAGAAGATAGTAGCCATGGGAAGCCATGATCAAGAAGAGTTTGAACGAGAAAGGAACTATTACAACCGTAACAGCAATAATAAGATTCAGAGGCTAGATCATGAGCAAGAAACTTACGGTGGACGAAGGCAAAATAACCGTGGAGGGCGAGAGAAGTCGCAGAATAGTATGGGAAGAGATTAAGATGCCTCCACTGAATGCTAGTGTGGAAAAGATCTGGGAAGCTATACTTGTGATGGAAAATGTACAAGCACCTTGGAACGTGGGAATGGAACCACCGCCAGGCGATAGAAGTCATGAGTTTTGTTCTTACCATCGGTTCCATGGGCATCAAACAAACGATTGTAGAAACATAAAGAGAATCATTCTCGGGATGATTGATCGGGGAAGTCTGAATCATTTTCTAAAAGGAAAAGAAACAGGCCAGACATTACCACCACCACCAGAGATGCACAGAACAGTGTCAGCGAAAGGAAAGGAAACATTTGTTATAGAAGTCGGAACAAAAGCTAAAAATTTGAATTGCAACTCTATCGTCCACTCCTATCGCACAATCGAAGATTTTCATGACAACGTGCTCGTGAGAGTCTTTGCGAGAGATGCTAATGATAAAGAAATAATGAGTCTGGAGAGAACGACGCAGTTAGAAAAGTGGCAGCTGAAGACTATTTCTTTCTCTGCAGATGAAGTGCCAAAAGGAAGAGAAACACATGATAGCCCGTTGGTTGTGAAACTAGAGATTAACCCGAAACCAGTTGATGGAGAAGATGATGAAGCAGAAGCTTGCTGGGGCGATCAACCGAATCCTAATCGACACCGGAAGTTCGGTGAATATTCTCTTTTACCATACTTACAAGACGATGGGAGGAAAAGATGAGGATTTGATCCCTCGACATACAAGATATATGGCTTTAATGGCACCGCAAACAAACCAAAGGGGAGAGGTTCACATGAGAATACCTCTACAAGGATTATCAACTGATATCTTATTCTGTGTGGTTGACGTGGAATCTCCATATAATGCGCTGATTGGGAGGCCGTGGCTTCATGAAATCTTGGGAGTCGCATCAACATATCATCAATGTATAAAATTTCCACATCCAAATGGCATTGGTATTATACAGGGAGATTGGAAGGAGTCGCAACAATGTCATGAGGTCGATGTAGAAAGCTGCGAAGAAAGAAATGAGAAGAAAAGGTTGGAAGCAACATGTGAGAGATGAGCGAGAGAAAGGAGAAATTGATGGTGGATGCTATAGAAGTAAGGATCGAACATACCTCGCGAGGTGAATGCCTAGAGACAGCGAATATTATGGTAATAAAGAAGCAAAGGATATGAGGAACAAAAGGCATAAGAAGTGAATAATCAACAAAAAACAGGAGAAAAAGTAGCAATTGAAGAAATGATGTGTGAGAATCTCGCAGCCAAGAGTATATGGGAATTCAGTCAAGAAAGAAAAATGAAAATACAACAAATAAAACAGAATTGTGCGAATACTTCGTAAACAAATATCAGCAAATAATGAAACATGAATGATTGAATGATTTAACAAATATGAATGAGTAAAAGAATGGGACGAACCTTTATGGCGTGCACCCTAGTTCGCGAATAACATTTCGTAAGAGGCAAATGTAAGACCTAAAGTGCGTCATATAAGGGGGTATCTCTCAACATGACTCAGGGGGAAGGTTACACCGCTCCTGAAGCCTGAGTCATGAAAATTTGGGGCCCATGAAAGCCTATCCGGGAGAGGTACCTTGGATTCCCAACTATATACATAAGGTTATACCCTGGTTGGGCGACCGAGGGTCTCTTCCAAGGAGCCGTGTATGCTCAAGGCGCCGAGGTACACGGTTGAGCCGAGTGCCCGGGATGGATGAACCTACCCTGGCCATTCTTGGCAAGTCTTGGCATATGTTGCACTCGCTACGAAGAAAACTCCACTTAGGGTGCAGTCTTGTAACCATAAACCATATAGGTATAAGGGATAAGAGGCTGCGAAAACAACTGGTTGTTGTTAAGACCGGATGGGAGGAGCTAGTCTTGTATGGCCGATGTTTCGCCTCCTTGAAGGGGCAACCGGGGAGATGATAAGGGCGACGCTCTCCATTAGGGGGGGTGTCAAAACAGACGCAAATGTCATAAGGCTATGTTTTCGCAAGAGAATTTAGGCTTGTCATATTTGTGCAATGATCCTGCCAGAGGCAATAATACTAACGCGAGGGTAAGGCGAGATCAATGGGTCTTTACACGACAGTATACGGACGTCCTGCGATTTCTTCGCACGACGGCAATGTCATGGGGCTTTATGTTCGCAAGGATATCTAGACCTGTCATATTGTCGCAACTAAAACATCCCGGAGAGGCAAAAATACTTGGAAAATGATAAGGCAAGATCAATGGGTCTTTACATGCAAGTGTAAAGACGTCCTGCGATTTTGTCGCGATGAAAGGTGGCGGGGAAGACCTCTAATTAGGGAGGTCCGACTTGGAAGACCACACAAAAATGATAAGGCAAGGTCAATGGGCCATTGCATGAAAATGTAAAGGCGGCTGCGACCTTGTCGCAACAAGAAAAGATAAAACAAAGACTACCGAAATGGTAAGGCGAGACAAGTAGGATTCTTGATTTATAAAGATACCCGCGACCTCGTCGCAACGATATGTTTCAATAACAGAGGCAAAATACATGATGACAACTAAAATCTTTCATCGAAGATAAATAACGAGGCAAGTATGGGAATGGAAAAGATGGAATATTGTTATTCATCTTCTGATGAAAAAGTTATACATCAATAATATTAGCCAATTATATTACAAAGAAGAACTACCAAAAAAGGGGAGTAAAGATTGAATTTAGAGGGGAACAGTCCAAGAAGTACACTATAATAAAGAGATACAGAAATGTACAGATATTACAGACGGTGAAAGAAAACAAAAAGAACTATCTCTTTGGTGATTCTTCTCCTTCATCCGATTCTTCGATCCGATTATTCTCATCGCTAATTTTCTTCATCGCCACCTCACTATCGAAACGTCGAGACAGCAGATTCTCAGAACCTTTTCAAGAAGCCGGGGATATGAATGCGAGAGGATATTGTGGTCCTTACAAACATACTCCATGGCTCCATTACGAAAACGAACAACATCATTATTAAAGTTCTCCACTGTCGTTAGAAATTGTTTCTTCAATTTGAAATATTTATTCTCGCGAAGGGAGAGACTCTTTGCGAGCCGTTCTTTTTCAGTTTCGAGTTCTTCAATTCTCGCTGGAAAATTCCTGGCGAGTTGTTCTTTTTCAGATTCAAGTTCTCTAATTCTAATTCGAAGCCTCTTCTCGCATTACGCAAATAAGCAACAACAAGTTAATAATTTACAAGCAATATTACAAAAGTAAGAAGCGATGAAGGTATAATAAATAACCTTCTCTATCGATATCATATCCTTAATCAAGGAAGTATGCTCGGCATGAAGACTAACATCAACACCTAGGTTATTCCCGGCATTATCTAAAACTTTCGCAGCCCAAGGTGAATTCATCATCACTATTAATAACAAGAAGAGAACGAACTTGCTCTTCTCGCCGCTTAAGTATGGTATTTTGATGAAGGAGTTCATCTCGTTCAACTTGCACACCGAGAAGAGATTTGTGGAATTCGCTAACGCCCGTGCACCTCTCGTTAGTAATGCGATCGTTCTCATCTATGAGATCACTAATTTTCTTCCTTAAAGTCTTGATTTTCTTCTCGGAATCAAGGTACATTCGTTTAAAGCGATTAGTTAAATTTAAACTAGATCTGTGTTCGATCTCTAAGAGGTAATGTTTGGATTGAAGATCCTTTAATGAAAGGAGGTTAGTTTTATTTGAGGAACTACTTAGAGATTGATTGAGATGAGTAAGAAGGACATCATCATTCATAGGCTCGGAAATGAATGGAGAAGAATGGATTCTTCGGAGAGATTATATACGTCTCATGAGAATAATAGTCGACAAAGAAAGATAGAAGATAACATGACAAGGATTTGAGAATTGAAAATTACTATACCGTAAAGTTCTTTGATTTGAGTTCTGAAGAGTAGATACTCTATCCTTTTGGGAGTCCAGATCGGCTTCTAATTTTTGAACCCTATCGCGAGATGACGCGACTTCAGCTTCCAGCTCTTGGGTCTTTTTGTTCAATTGTAAATTTCTCTTTTCAAGATTATTGCGTCTTCTCTCGAGATCTGAGGCAACTACAAAAGAAGTTCTTCCAACCTATGAAAGAAGACAGAAAAACCGTTAATGCATATATATTTAAAAATTTAAAATTAACAGGGAAATATGACTACATGCATACCAAAGACCCAAGTGCGTTCAAGAAGTCAGGAGTCACAGTTCTAGAGGCTCCATTGAAAGAATTATTGCCCTCTAGTAAAGCAGCATTACACACATTTGCGAGAACCCCGCAAAGGGAAGCTAGGGGAGCATCTCCCATTCCTTGGAAAGAGTCTGAGAAGATGCTAGATAACTGATCCATAGAAGAACCGGCCAATGGAATCTCTTTAGTAGGAGAGGGATTCGAATCACGATTATCCTCGTCATAAGATTCGGAGCTTGAGCTAAGGCGAGAAGAAGACTGAGTCTTTCGTTTCTTAGTTAAGGGAGCAGAAGATCTACCTTTGCGAACAACGGTTTTACCCTTACTTTTAATCTTCGCGGCTGCAGCTTCTTCAACTTCAACCTTCGCATACGGTTAAAGATAAGAAACAGAGGCAACAATATTGTTTAACAAAATAACAAAGGAAATGTTTCTTACTTCACTCGTAAGCGATCGAAGTATCGTCAGAGTACTCTCCAACGGGTCATCCTTGTAACTTCTTCTCAATCTGGCGATCTGAAAAATTCCACAAAATCAGCAAATATAAAAAGAAATTTGCGAGGACAAGGTTTGAAGTGGAAAACATACCTCTTTTGCCTTATCAGGCCATTTGAATTCCCAAGGATGATATCCTGCGAGATTCGCAGGAAGAATATGCGAACCCGCGATATAAGGGCCATTTAAAATCAAGGGTACAACCCACCACTTCTCATCCTTGGAGTGGCGAGGAGAAGTATTATTGCCCGGGTGCCAGTCAATATCTTGCATGAGTAATTTATCCTCAGGGACATTATCCTTCTTTTTCAGGCGAATGCCCCAGCGAGATTTCACATTCCTCATCTTTATCACTGAATAATTTTCAAAAAAGTTCTCTACGGTGTATTTCTCAGCATCTATTTCCAAGTTTGCAAATTCGGGGTTTCTAACAGTACTAGGGTATAAAGATCCTTTGCCAGCACCACGGTTCGCGAACTCAAGCATTAGGCGAATGCAATCGCCACATAATTGATAAACAGCCCGAGAGAATTTTTCATGGGCCAAGATTTCATAAAATAAGGGCATCTCAGGATTGTATAAGGGAATGGGAAGTCTGCGAGAAGCTGACCTAGCGAGACTATAATTTTTGATCATCACACCGATGATCGAAAACGACTTTGCGAAAGGATAGATGAAGGTTCTTGATCAGGAATGGTTGATAGAGTAAAACCCTTCTCAAGCAATTTCTGTTGAACTTCATCAAAAGAAGTTTTGTATGCACGACTAATGAAAGCCATTATTAGTATGGGAATGGATGGGAGGTTGGAGATTAGGATCAGCGTTAGAAGGGATGAAGAAAAGATTTACAGTAGCAGGAGCGCAAATTGCGGAAGGAGAGAGTCAAGAAGAGTTGCAGAGAGAAACTAAAGGAAGAAAAGAGGAGGAAAAGAAAACTATATATAGAAAAATTAAAAAGATTCTTGAGAAAAACGAGGGCATTTAATGCGAGAAGAGACACGAACGGTCGAGAATAAACGGTTGGAAGAGACGTGTCAAGAAAAGACTTTAATAGTCAAAATCTGTGTAATAGTACGGAGCCGAAACAGATAAAGATAAGTAGTTGCGGCAACTCAAAATATTGATTCTCATGACATTCTCCCCTCGCAGAGGAGATGTAAGGAGAGACAGGAGATGGAACTTCATATATATACCACAAAGAAGCTTCGGAACTTCGCTAAAAGAATAGAGGCAAGTACGTACTTTTCAAGAAAAATATTCTTTCGCTCGTTCCTTCACCAATTGAAACCAAGGAATATTACAAACAACGAATTTTTCCTTCAAATCGCTCTTCAAGCAATATTCAAGGAAAAAGAGGCAAGATGTAGGATCATAATATCGCAACGTACAAGGCTCGCGGGATTAATAAACGACGGTGTCGCGAGGGAGTCGCAGGGACCTACAATAAACGACGCGATGAATAACGACACCCAAAACAATTGGAAGACACAAAACCTGGCGAGAGTTAAGAAGTGTCGCGAGAATGAATATTCGTGCATTTGCGACACTTCGCGAGACATTCCCGAAAATAAAGGATAGCTTAGCTGTCATCCATTATGTATTACCCTATATAAAAGGGCACAATGAGTGTTGTTGAAAGAGAGAGCTCTGGAGGGGAATTGTTGAGCAAGTCATTAGGAGAGAGAAAGTTTAAGAGTATTTTAACTTCTAAGTGTAATTCTATTTTCCTGTGTAAACACTTCATGAACTCAATCAATAAAGATTCTTGATCTTACATCTTTCAATGGATTAAATAAGCAAAATTGAGTAAGGGGTGTAGTGTGGGATTTCCCGCAACTACAGGAGACATCCCAATAGGTGTCTTATATGCGGTTCTATACGCCCACAAAGCATCATTGAGTCGCGAACTCTAATCTTTCCTTGTTGGATTCACCGTCTTCTCTAGAATGGATTTCACCTCTCGGTTGGAAACCTCGGCTTGTCCATTTGTTTGTGGATGGTAAGGTGTTGCAATCCTATGCGACACATTGTACTTTCTTAACAAGCTTTGCAAAAACTTGTTTTTGAAGTGTGAACCTCCATCGCTAATTATAGCCCTTGGAATGCCAAACCTTGCAAATATATTAGCTTGCACAAAATCTGAAACAACTTTAGAATCATTAGTTGGGGTGGCCTTAGCTTCCACCCATTTCGAGACATAATCCACATCAAGCAATATATAATAATTCCCACTAGAATTGACAAAAGCGCCCATAAAATCAATTCCCCATACATCAAAAACCTCAACAAATTGAATAATAGTTTGTGGCATTTGATTTCGAGCACCTAGATTGCCTGTTCTTTGGCATCTATCACATGTGGTACAAAATACATGTGCATCCTTAAACAAAGTTGGCCAAAAGAAACCACATTCTAGTACCTTGAGATCGGTTCTCTTACTCCCAAAGTGTCCTCCACAAGCATATGAGTGGCAAAAAGACAAGATAGAATTAAATTCTGATTCGGGAACGCACCTTCGTATTACTTGGTCACTACAATGTTTCCATAGGTATGGATCATCCCATATGTATTGGCTTCCTAACTTCTTAAGTTTGTCCCTCTCAGCACGAGACAAGTTCTTTGGGATTTGTTTAGAAACTAAGTAATTAACAATATCAGCGTACCATGGTTCTCCAAAGGCAATTGAGAATAGTTGCTCATCCGGGAAACTTTCACGCAACGGGATAGTTTCCTTGTCCATAGCAAGACGGCTCAAGTGATCCGCAATGGTGTTCTCAATTCCTTTTTTGTCTTTGATCTCAATATCAAACTCTTGCAAGAGTAAAATCCATTGTATGAGTCTCGGTTTCGCCTCTTTCTTTGTAAGCAAGTACTTAAGCGCTGCATGATCAGAAAAGATAACAACTTTTGTACCAATTAGATAAGAGAGAAACTTTTTTAAAGCAAAATTAATGGCTAACAACTCTTTTTCAGTGGTTGTGTATTTTTGTTGGGCCTCATTTAACGTTCTAGAAGCATAATAAATGGCATGAGGTATCTTCCCCACACGCTGCCCAAGCACTGCACCAACCGCATAATCACTAGCATCACACATAAGCTCAAAGGGCTTACTCCAATCCGGTGGTTTAATGATAGGTGCTGAAATCAAAAGTTCTTTCAAACGATTGAATGCCGCCATGCACCTTTCATTAAAGTTAAAAACCACATCTTTTTGCAATAAGTTACAAAGTGGTGATGCTATCTTGGAAAAATCCTTGATGAATCTTCGATAAAAACCTGCATGACCAAGAAAAGAGCGTATATCCCTCACCGTAGTGGGAGGGGTTAAAGCACGAATAAGGTCCATCTTAGATTTATCGACTTCCAAGCCTTTAGAAGATATTATATAGCCTAAAACTATGCCATGAGTTACCATGAAATGGCACTTCTCCCAATTCAGCACAAGGTTTGTTTCAACACATTGTTCAAGGATTAGTGATAAATTGTTCAAGCAAAGGTCAAATGAATCACCAAAGACACTAAAAGCGTCCATGAACACTTCGATTATGTTTTCAACATATTCTGAGAAGATACTTACCATACACCTTTGGAAGGTAGCTGGAGCATTGCATAAGCCAAAAGGCATCCTTCTATAAGCAAAAGTACCAAAAGGACAAGTGAAAGTGGTTTTCTCTTGGTCCTCCGGTGCTATCACAATCTGATTATAACCTGAATAGCCATCAAGGAAGCAATATTAAGAGTGTCCAGCTAAACGTTTAAGCATTTGATCAATAAATGGTAAAGGAAAGTGATCTTTTCTAGTAGTGGCATTCAATTTTCTATAATCAATACAAACCCTCCAACCGATTTGCACACGAGTTGGGACAAGTTCGTTCTTATCATTTTCCACCACCGTCACACCTAATTTCTTTGGGACTACTTGTACCGGGCTTACCCACTTGCTGTCGGATATGGGGTAGATAACACCTAGGTCCAAAAGCTTGAGTATCTTCTTTTTCACAACTTCCATCATGGGAGGATTCAAACGACGTTGCGCTTCCCTTGTAGGCTTTGCATCATCCTCCATACGGATCTTGTGCATACAAACGGCATGGCTTATACCCTTGATATCGGCGATTGTCCATCCTATGGCCGTCTTGTATGTCCTTAGCACCCTTAGAAGTTTTTGCTCTTGTAATTCATTAAGCTCGTTAGAAACAATCACGGGTAAGTCTTCATTGTCACCCAAGTACAAGTACTTTAAGTGACTTGGAAGAGGTTTCAATTCTAAACTTGGAGATTTAACAATAGATGGCACAAGTTTTTCATCATTGCAAGGTAAAGAAGCATATGAAATATTCTTAATTGCTGATTTTTCCGGTAATGAGTCAAGAGAACCAATGGTTTCTTTAATCTCATCACCATACTCAAAACCATCATCAATGGGTGTAGTGAGCACGATTTCCAAAGTATCAACACCATTCAACTCAAACATTTGTTGCGCCAATGTGTCCATCACATCAATGGAGAAACAAGAGTGGACATCACTAGGATATCTCATCGTCTCAAAAATGTTGAAACGTATTATTTCTCCATCGAACTCCATAGTTAGCGTTCCCTTGTCCACATCAATTATGGTTTTCGCCGTTTTCATGAAGGGACGCCCAAGGAGCAATGGAAGAGACGAGTCCGGTGAACCTTCATCCATCTCTAACACACAAAAGTCAGCTGGAAATACTAATTGATTAACCTGCACAAGAACATCCTCAACGATACCCATTGGGTAGACATTAGAACGATCGGCTAATTGCAACACAATTCCAGCCTTTTTAAGAGGACCTAAATCAAGTGAGTTATACATAGATGCAGGCATAACATTAACGGATGCACCTAAGTCCAACATAGCTTTGTTAAATGTGGTGTTACCAATTGTGACGGGAATGTCAAAGCTACCGGGATCCTTGCACTTAAGTGGGAGTTTGTGTTGTAAGATTGCCGAAGCATTCTCCCCCACACTAAGCACTTCATTACCTTTGAGCCTTTGTTTATTGGTACACAAGTCCTTCAACACCTTTGCATACTTTGGAACTTGCTTGATTGCATCTATGAGTGGTATGTTTACATGGATCTTCTTAAGAATGTCTAAAATCTCCTTTTCTAGTTCCGCCTTCTTGGAATTTGCAAATCTGCGAGGGAAAGGTAAAGGAGGAACATAAGTAGAAACCGGAGTTTTAGAGTTAGAAATAGGTACCTCAGAAGTTTGGGGAGAATCCTCATTCTTCTCCTCCAAAACAGGTTCCTTTGGAGCTTCCTCTTTGCTTGAATCAGTAACTTCGGGTTGCACAAGTTGTGTACCACTTCTCAACGTAATTGCATTGACACCCTCTTTTGGGTTGATAGGTTGAGAAGGGAGTTTCCCACCATTTTGTGCCTTCAATTGATTCAACTCAATAGCCATAAAACCAACTTGAGTTTGCAAATCCTTAACCGTACTCTCCGTTCTTTGTATAAAAGATTTCAACAACTCTTCCATATTGGACCCCATATTTTGAAGTTGTTGTTATTGTTGTTGATGAAATTGTTGTCTCGGCTGGAGTTGTTGTTGTTGAGGTTGAAATCCACTCGGATAGTTGAATGTAGGTTGTTGAACCGCTCCTTGCTTGTTGGCATATCTAAAATTGGGGTGATCTCTCCATCCCTGTAAGTGTTTGAGTAGGGATCATACCGTCTTTGTTGATTTGGAAAGACCGCATTAGCTTGCTCGTCTTCATAAGCTTGAGAGGAACTTGGTATCACCGCGGCTGTAACTTGTTGCATAAATGCGGTCATGTTACCCATTTGTTGACGAAGTTCCTCGACCTCGCTCACTTCATTCACTTTGCTAAGAAGCACATCCGAACCACGACTCAAGAACTGTTGGGAGTTTGCTGCCATGTTTTCAATCAACTCTCTAGCTTGTGCCACCGTCTTGCTCACTAGTGTACCACCACCCGCAGCGTCAAGAAGATTCATATCACTTGATTGGAGTCCTTCATAGAAGTATTGGATGATCATAGCGTCACTGAATTGGTGGTGAGGGCAGCTTGCCACCAATCTCTTGTATCGTTCCCAACATTCATATAAGGATTCTCCCACATTTTGTTTCATCCCACAAATATCCTTTCGAATTTGAGTAGCCTTTGATGCAGGAAAATATCTCTCTAAACAGAGTTTCTTCACCCCATTCCATGTCGTGACACTTCCGGGAGGCAAATAGTACAACCAATCCTTAGCACTATCCATCAAAGAGAAACGGAAAACTTTCAACATTGCACCGTCCGCCTCAATATCCGCTGGAAGCATGGCCATGAAAATGGTGTGGAAGTCCATAAGATGCTTGTTTGGGTCTTCATTCACCATGCCATGGAACTTTGGTAATTTTCTAAGTAACCCCGACTTGATCTCAAAAATAGAGTTCGTTTGAATACACCTCTGTTGTGTATCAAGCCTATGAGAAGCCAAGTCCTTGAGTGAACGATTTGCATCACCCATTGCTTCTTCTTTTTCTTAAAAAGGTGGTTCTTGTTCACCCGGAACCTCTTGTTCTAAAACTTGTTCTTCTTGCTGGAAAGTCTCTTCTTCTAATTCCAACTCTTGTTCTTTTGTTGTGTCTTGACTTGGTTGGAGTATTGTGCCTCTTCGAGTAGCTATCCCGCACCTTGGATAATTCCAATCTTTAGAAGTCAGGGATTAGGTACCTGAAAATAATTCTCGCAAACAAGTAAGAAACAAGACAAGAAAACTAAAAGCAAAGATAAAAGCAGAAATTATAAAAAGAAACTAAAAACTTAATAACTAGCCGTATGCCTCCCCGGCAGCGGCGCCAAAATTTGATCGCTGTCGTATGCGTCAAAAATAATTTCACTTTCCTAAAGTATATGATAAGAAAGAGTTCGTTTCCACAGAGAGGCAATTGTAGTTATTATGTATTCAATTTCTTAAAGTAACCAATTGCGGGGATTTCTGAATTTTATGTAAGCAATAAAAGTAAATCAAAAACAAAGTAAATTGGGGAAAGTAATCAATAGAGAAAGATATTGGTCAAGGAATTCATCTTCAATCTTAGACATGTGCTTGCATATATTATTAGAATTACAATTTAATCTCTTTTATTATCAAAAGCCTAGAGAATCAAGAGAGCAAGATAATCTATTAATTTCCTAAGTTCATCAACACACACATTAGAGATGCGTATGTGAATTCTACCTAAAGAATAACCTAACGCCTTGCGCTAATTAAGTTCAATTCCTAGGAGCATTAAGTTTGAGAAATAGGCTAATCAATGCAATTGTCATACGTTGCACATAACAATTCGGACAATGGTCAAACTCTACATATGATTACGAGAGTGTATCACTACAAACCGTAAACATATCATGCTACTTGTATTCAGGGTTATCGCTCGATGAAAAACCCTAAAATAGCTATGGACAAGGATGCAAGTTCAATTAATTTGCCACTTAACTAACCAAACATCTTAGTCCTATCACAATACATCAATCATGTGATTATTAAAAACAGTAGAGATGTGATCGATAATCAAGAGACAAAACTAATACATAACACAAGCACAAGTTTTATAAATAGGACTACATCCTTAACCAATAATATTAAATTAGCTACTCATAGCTATGGAGTTCATCACAAAAATATTAATTGAATAAAGAAGAAAATGAACAAAAGCAAACCCTAGTAGCGTAAACAAAAGCGGCTCTATCCAAGTTCCAAGAATAATACGTGATAAAAGTTGTAAAAATCTTTCCTTTAAATAGCTTTGCTTTCTAAAATTAGGTCAAGTCTCAAAGGTCCAATAGATAGAAGTCCACCAAGCCCATATGTGAGAAAAACCCATGTAGAAAATATGCCCCAAAAACTGTCGCCGGAAAAATGATATTATGGCCGGAAATTTGCCGGAGAAGTGACCGAAAAACGTCTCAGGTGACCGGCAAAGTCCACCCGGTCACCGGTCAACGAGTCAGCTCGGTCGGGTCAACCGAGTCAGGACGAGCCATCTAGTTAACTCAGTCAGTACCGAGTCAGATGGAGTCAGGTTCTAACTAGCCTGACTGGGCTTGGCATGAGCCAAGGCCATTGCACTGGCCTAAGCTTATGCAGCACAATCATTGTGCTTCACCAACTCATATTTAGCCAAGATGGCTGTGCATTCTGCACTTCAGCTAATATTCACTTAATTCCAGTTCTAGCACTCAACTCATATATCTGTAGCTCAATTCATCCATTCCCAACTGCGACTGTACCAGTACCATCTTCTATTCCATTTCTGTCTTGCATGTATCCACTGCAAATCTTGTAATTCTCAGTTGCACTCATTGGTAGGCTGTTAAGAGTGTCTTCGCCTACGTATAACTGCAAGTGCACAGTGCCTATTGGAGGCAAGGCAAGCACAGGTCGATCCACAGGGAAATGGAGTGTGTAAGTGTCAGCAGGGCTTCACTAAACTGATTTCTAAAGAAGTAACACAAATGTTGTTGTTTTGGTGTCGATACGACTGAATTGGTTGTTGTGACTGTAAACTAAGTCACAATTGAGATTGTGAACAGAATGGGGAACACTAGGGCAGTTAATTCACCTTCTAATCTCATGCTCAGGCAATGTAACTTAAGCTATGTTCTTGTGCCTTCCCTTGAAGGTCTAAATTCGATGTTCATTAACTAATTTTACTAACTCACCCCTAGTATGAGTTGTCTTCTTACAGTACAACTCATCACAGGCTCATAAGCTCATCAATTAACTACTACTCCTAACACATTATAACACAGCAAGTGCACTGTGCACAGTGCACAGTAGGCAAGACCCGGCCCATAACCCGGATCCAAAGCCCATTTTACTCTGGGCCGTGAGATCTCGCCCATCTGCATCCAACGCTCGCTCCACCCATCTCATCACTTCTCGCTGCATCCGCCTCACACCAAAACCTCATACCCTCCTCATCCCAACCGAACCAAACACTCCCTCCTTCATTGCTCATTTCATCTTCTCTTTCTCCCCTGACAAAACCAGAGAAAACCCATGCTCTTCACTTCACCCGACCAGCAGCCGACTTCGCCACCACCATCTCCTTCCCCTGACAACAACCATCCTCACCGCCTCCTAATGTCTCTCCATCTCTTTCATAGCTTCTTACCCTAGGAGCTAAGTTGGAGATAGAAAGAGTTAGGGTTAGGGTTTCACAAATTGGGGGAATCAAAGTAATGGAGCCAGAGCCGAATTCACAGAGCCGACAACTGATTCAGCGATTTTGGGTGAGAGGGTCTCTGTTTAATTTCCAATTTGAAGAGAGTTAAGAGTTGCATGTATAAATAGGGTTTATGAGGGGATGTTAGAGGGTATGCCTGGATTATCCAGAGCACCAACTTTAGTTTAATTTGTGTTTTAAGTGTTTTAATTATGTTCTAAATAAAATTGCTAGGGTGTTGATGAAACCCCTAATTTTCATGTCAAGCATGTTTATCTTTGGTCTTATTCTTGCTGTGTTATAATGTGTTAGGAGTAGTAATTAATTGATGAGCTTATGAGCCTGTGATGAGTTGTACTGTAAGAAGACAACTCATACTAGGGGTGAGTTAGTAAAATTAGTTAATGAACATCGAATTTAGACCTTCAAGGGAAGGCAAAAGAACATAGATTAAGTTACATTGCCTGAGCATGAGATTAGAAGGTGAATTCACTTCCCTAGTGTTCCCCATTCTGTTCACAATCTCAATTGTGCCTTAGTTTACAGTCACAACAACCAATTCAGTCGTATCGACACCAAAACAACAACATTTGTGTTACTTCTTTAGAAATCAGTTTAGTGAAGCCTTGTTGACACTTACACACTCCATTTCCCTGTGGATCGACCTGTGCTTGCCTTGCCACCAATAGGCACTGGGCACTTGCAGTTATACGTAGGCGAGACACTTTTACAAGCCTACCAAGTTTTTGGCGCCGTTGGAAGTGCACAGTGCACACTTTTAAAACATTGGAAGTGCACAGTGCACACTTTTAAAACATCAAAGGAAACAATTAAACACAAATTAATTCTATTTTGGTGCTCTGGCTAATCCAGGCATACCCTCTAACATCCCCTCATAAACCCTATTTATACATGCAACTCTTAACTCTCTTCAAATTGGAAATTAAACAGAGACCCTCTCACCCAAAATCGCTGAATCAGTTGTCGGCTCTGTGAATTCGGCTCTGGCTCCATTACTTTGATTCCCCCAATTTGTGAAACCCTAACCCTAACTCTTTCTATCTCCAACTTAGCTCCTAGGGTAAGAAGCTATGAAAGAGATGGAGAGACATTAGGAGGCGGTGAGGATGGTTGTTGTCAGGGGAAAGAGATGGTGGTGGCGAAGTCGGCTGCTGGTCGGGTGAAGTGAAGAGAATGGGTTTTCTCTGGTTTTGTCGGGGGAGAAAGAGAAGATGAAATGAGGAATGAAGGAGGGAGTGTTTGGTTCGGTTGGGATGAGGAGGGTATGAGGTTTTGGTGTTAGGCGGATGCAGCAAGAAGTGATAAGATGGGTGGAGCGAGCATTGGATGCAGATGGGCGAGATCTCACGGCTCAGAGTAAAACGGGCTTTGGATCCGGGTTATGGGCCGGGTCTTGGATTGCTCAAGCCCATGTCTTTGCAAATGGGTTGCTACTTGTTGGGTTGCAACTGATGCGCGCGCGGGCTTTGTCTTTCTGCTCCATAGACGCTTGCCTCCAATTTTCTGCACTTTTGGCTCCTTAATTTCTCCGAGCTTTATTTTACTACCTAAAAACATAAAATTAATTAGTACAAATATTTATTCTTGAAAACAGGGAAAATACATAATTTGGGATAATATCTGATTTCTGAGTACAAAAGATGAGTTAAATGCCAATAAAAAGGTGTAGAAATATGCAATATTTGGCACTCATCAAATACCCCCAAACCTGAATTTTACTTGTCCTCAAATGAAACAGAAATTAGGAAATCCTAACTATACCACTTGTCATTTGGTCTCTCGAATGCATTTAGCGTATGCACTAAGCCTTTAAACCCCTAGGTGTCCCTAGTGGACGAGTTGTAGTCTTGTGAGGGTTTATCGAGGTGTACCCACAAAACCTTCTCCAACTTGAGTGTAAAAGAGTCTCAAGCATCCAAGGAGCTATGAGGACATAGAGTTTCGCATGCTAGTAACACGAAGTTAGAACTACCAAAGAACGCATTCTCATCCTTAAGAGTTGAGCGAGAAATAACCATACCATATGAAAGAATTCGGATTCGATAGTGATCACAAGCCTCGACTTCGCCTCACCAATAGGGTTTTATGATAATTGCACTCAAAAAGACCGCTTTTTTAGTCTCTCATGTGTGCAGGTAGGAATAAAGAGAGAAATCCTGCACACGTTGAAGGTGAGAAGGATAACCTTCCGAAATAATTTATGGAGACTCCACAGAGTTGTGGACAAAAAGAATCTTTTTCTGATGATCTCTAAGAAAGGAAATCAACCATTAGCAAGGATGGGAGTACTCACTTACCTTCTCACCCGATCGGCAATTAATATCACTCTCTCAGCATTCATAGAAACGTCTTCAATCTTCGGTCTTCAATAGCTGATGATGAACTTCTAAACTTCACAAAAACTTGACAAACATTTTTTTTTTTTTTTTTTTTTTTTGAACACATAAAACATGAAAATAACTGTAAAACAATAAAACTCAATTTTACACAACTTGTATTGTCTTGATTTCATACACTTCACTAATTCTCATCTTATTTTCTTTCCTTTTCTTTGTTGCATGTAAACCTTGGACTATTTCAACTTTTCTTCAAATATTCTGATGATGCTCCGCTTGCTAACGACGATGTGTTTCTATGAATCTGTTGATGTTGTTGAGAGGGAGAGAGTGATGCTAACTGCAAATCGAACTACAAGAAGGAGTTTTCATCTTTAAACGTCACCCTCATGATTGACGAAATTAGCACTCAAGAGATCAAAAATAGTCCGAAAGTGATGCGAAGTTGGGTAGCTCACCATTCCTACCTCGGAATTGACGTACGGTGACACACACTCTAATGATTTTTTAGAAAGTCACAAAAATTGAAGGTTGGTGCCTCGCTTGATGTAAAAATGGGTAGTCTCCACTATGGGTGATCACAATTCTACTACCGAATATCTATACAACACCTAATTCGCCTCCCAGGTATGGTTAAATCCAACTTTAACGCTCTAATCAACTAAGAAACCCGATTGTGTTCTCCAAGACTTCCAAGTTCGTTATTTCGGTCGACTCTCTATGTAAACATAGCTAGAAGCATGCTAGTGACTCTAAAATCTCTAAAAGTTGGAGGTTTTTATGTACATATTTACAAAGTTTTTTTTTTTTTTTTTTTTTTTTTTTTTTTGAAATAAAAGACTAAAAAAGACTAAAAACTCTATATGCAAATGCACCCCCAAACCTAAATCAAACATTGTCCTCAATGTGTCAACAGATGATAAGAATTCAAAAAGTCACATACCAAGAGAACTATGCTGATAAGAGAAAAGGGAAGAGATTACCGGTATGTCGGCGGGAGCAAGGTTAGAACTTCATTAGTCAAGGCTAGAATCCAACATTCTCAGCTGAGATCTTATTGGATTAGCACAATAAAAAGAAGACTCAACCGATTCAAGATAGAACATTTAACAAGCCCTACTGGATTATATACAAGGAAAATTCATCATATACCAACAATCTAAAGAGTTGAGGATCAACCCAAAAGAAGATATGCAGAGACATCAACAGCCTTATACAAATATAACATGAGAGCGCAAGTAAGACTGCATATGTGAATAAGTTACCCCCAAACCTAAACTTGTCAGCAGATGTGTTTTTGAGCACAAAATCTTGCAATTTTAAAGGTACATCATGCACAAGGTCTAATTCAAAATGAGTTTTGCTAAGAACAGGCAGACATACACATTCCAACTGTAGTTCCCTAAAGGTGTTATACTTTGATGCAAAATAGTCCAAGAGGACTTGGGAAGCACAAAGCTCTAGGCCTAGATTAGGAACTCTCAGAATAGTTGGTTTAGATATTTTGTGACAAACCACATCTAGGTTTGGTGGAGGAGTTTCAATCTGTGACTTAGGAAAGAAAGTAGGTACATCTAAGTTGTTTTCGTGTATAAGATCATTTGCACCATTACACACTTTCCTAAAGTCAGACAAAGGTAAATCATGCTCACTTGCATAGAACAATTCATCAATCTCCATGTCATAATCATCATTATCCAAAAGCTTTGTGTCATGCATAGGCAAATCAGAGGAGGCAACATATTGTGACATGGGCAGGGAATCAGACACAAAAATAATATCATGATCCATAAGAACATTAGTGTCAACAGAAGATTCATCCTTTCTTAAGTCACAAACAAGTTGTGTAGCATGCTCATTTTCAGCGAACAATTGTTCAAACCCCAATTCAGCATCACATGTATGTATGGATTGAATATTAGAAGAAACATCATTCATAAGGTTCACAGTAGAGACGCTTAACGTCTCTGAACCCAAAGGTTCCACCATATTTTCAAAGATACACATGCTCTTCTAACACATCATATTCATCATCTCGAGTAATATGCATACTCATCCCTATTAACAACATTGGTGTTTTCGGTCAACTCATTTTTCTCTAGGTGATGTTCATATTCAACATTAGTGGGTTGACTATGGGCATACTCCCTTTCTACATTTTGTAAATGACTGAGATTCATCCTTAAGAACATGTTAAGCTGTTCAATTGAAGGGGAGTCTTCAATAGTGGGTATCCTTGTTTCAGGGTAGTCATAACATGGTTGTGCACAAGGTTCACTAGAGAAGGAAAATTCAGACATGTTGCTATATGGATGATCATGCAATGCTTTCCATTCAAGTATAGCGTTGTTTTGCCCTATGAGTTTGATATCCTCCATTATCGACTGCATACAAGGGTTCATTGGAGGATAGCATTGTTCAACCTCCCATGGCGGTTGATGACACATGTGTGAATAATTATTAGGGTTTTCATAATGAGGCTCATGACCTAGAAAAGGTTCATAATAATCCCTAAAACTATTGACATCATGGTCTCTGTGGGTGGTTCATATTGTGAAGCATGCCCATAAGCATGTTCTCTGATGGATCTGTTTTCATCCCCAGTTGCAAACCAAAATCCTGACATGATCTAGCAACTCAATTTGAACTCAAAAAGAAGCACCCATAGCCTAGCACACATCAAGCATGTATATCACTCAAACAACCAATGATTTCTCAAAAAAGGGAAGCTAAGCCCACAGGGGCGACACACCAATTCTTAGAATTCAGCACACGTAATTGTTTGGGTGTTCTTTGTAAATGCACATCCCAGTTTATGTGGGCTTTGGTTTTGTTGCATGCCCGGTTTATGTGGGCTTGATTTGTTGCACAGCCGGTTTATGTGGGCTTCAAAGACTTTGGTTCTCGGTGCACAAGAAAGAGTCAAAATTGGGTGAGGTGCACAGGGCTTTGCGAGTTTGGGAGATTCACAATGTTGTAGCAATTTAGCTAGCAGATATGTTACCCAATTATTACAGGGCATGCACACGAGTCAACAACAATTTAGTCGAGCAACCAACAATTTTTTGAAACTCGGGGCTTAGGTCGAGAGTATCAAGATTATGCAAGCATAGATGTCATAAGTTACGAGATAGCAAATTGAACAGAAGGATGAAAGACTCAACAAGGAAGCATGCTACATTATTCAAAACATTAAGGGTTCATTGAATCAACAAGTCAGCATGCTACTCAAGTTCACAAATCATGTGCAAAGATGCAGGGCAGATGCACAGCTCAGCAGGCTACTCAGATACAACAATTCAGCTACTCTTGATATGCACAGATGCACAGATGATGCCAACAGGGTCACACAGATGATCATACAAGGCCGTTAATGACTTTAGCCGATTGAATAAAACACACCGTGCACAGGCGGATGAAGTCAACTATCTCGGTTGATATCAACTTTCTCGGTTGATGTCAACTAGGGCTAAAAGCTAACTTGGTTAACCAGGTTGCAGCTTAAGCTCAACATCGGGGGCCGGAGCTAGCGCAGCCTTGTCGAGGCCAAGGAGTTACAAGATGATTAAGTAAACATCAAAACCAAGTTTTTCTCTATATCCATCTTCACACATTTAAGGTTTTCAAAGTTTGCTCAAGTGTCGCGCAGTAAATGTTCGGGCAACTAGTTTAACAAGACAATTAGAGATGGTTGCTCGCGAGTGAGTTAGGATTTTATTTTGTAGAGGTAGCTAATTTTTCATGTGAACAAGGCCTAGGATTCAACACAAATGGATAAGGTTGGCCAAATAATAAGTTATGCATACACAAGAGTTGAGCAATATTCATGGTATGGTCATTAGGCAGCACACAGGAAGATTAGGTTATCACGCTAGTTTCACAAATCATGCAATGCATAAATAATGAGTCCATCTAACCAAAGTAAAGCTCAAATATCACTAGATGCTTGCACACAGATCATCACACGGATATAAAGTATAACAGATTTGAGAATGACCAATAGGTTTTAGCCACAATGGCTATGTTGTTCTCGCCCCTTGTCTTTCCCCGGGTTTGCTCTAAATCTTTACAAGTCTGAGTTGAACGAACGCAAAGATGTTTAGGCACTGCTAGCTCAACAAAGAAATCTCTAGTTCCTTAAATGTGCAAATATCAGGTTAAAGCAAAGAGACTAATATTGATACTAGTATAAGCCACGAGAGTAATTTGACCGACACGGGGAAAAATTAGTTTCAGGATTGGCTAGCACAACCAAAGGTTGATGATTTCAAAAGGGGGTGTCACAATGTTCTTTGAGATATGGAAAACTCGGGCTTTGAAGTTTCAAGCTTAAGTGCAGGTGTGACAGAATCTAGCAATTGTGGTTAAACCATATGTTGAGTGAAACAACGGTATCAACAAGGTGACAAAGAAAAGTTAAACACTACACTAGTAAACTTACCGATGATATGTACAGGATGGAAGTATGATCGAAAGGCTGGAAAGCCTAGAGAATTAACTAATATTCCAACTAAGCTACAGATGCTGAAAATTGATGCAAAGTTGCCTTGAGACAGAAGTGACGGACCAAGTTAGGCAAGCTTGAGCTCGGTCTAGGCAGGATCTTTGATCGAGATGCACTGAGATGAGGTGCAAGCTAAAAAGAAACACTAAGAGAATGTAGATATGCAAGTATGCAAGTGAGATAAATTAACTAAAATGCAATGATATAGTTAACAATATGCAATGGAAGATGCGAGAAAAAAGAAAACTAACAAATATGAGTTAAACTAATAAAGGATTAAAAACAATAATTCAAAGCAAATATGCACGGGGTGAACTGAAATTCAGTGAAGAAAGCTAGTAATCATGACTTGCCTAACAATTCCAAAAAGAACAACAGCGCCAAAAACTTGGTAAAGAGTGTCTTCGCCTACGTATAGCTTTGCAAGTGCAACCGGTGCCTATTGGAGGCAAGGCAAGCACAGGTCGATCCACAGGGAAATGGAGTGTGTAAGTGTCAGCAGGGCTTCACTAAACTGATTTCTAAAGAAGTAACACAAATGTTGTTGTTTTGGTAAAAATTGGTTGTTGTGAGAAGAAGCTTCAAGGATAATTTGTAAACTAAGGCACAATTGATATTGTGAAATGATTTCCGTTAATTTTAAATTTTTAAATATATATATTAATGATTTTTCTATCTTCTTTTATAAAAGTTGAAGAACTTCTTTTCAGTTGCCTCGATCTCGAAAGAAGACAAGCAACAATCTTGAAAAGAAGAATTTGCAATTGAGCAAGAAGAGAATGGGGAACACTAGGTTTAAGTGTCACAACCAATTTAAACGAATGTTTTCGAGTCCCATAAAGAAACCAAAATTTTGAGGAAGAAAATTAGTGACCATATAGATGATAAAGATCGTGAATTCACCTTCTAATCTCATGCTCTAATCAACTCTTGAGTATACACACCGACTCCTAAGAAGAGACCCTGGCACGCTTCCAACCTGTATAACCTTTATATATAGTTGGGAATAGGTACTCCTTCCATAGCTTTCATGGGCCCCAATTATGACCAAGCCAGGAGGATAACCTTCCCCCCGAGCCATGTCGAGATACCCCCTTATATGACGCACTTTAGGTCTTAAATTTGCCTCTTACGAAATGTTGCTAACTAGGGTGTACGCCTATAAAGGTTCGTCCCATTCATTTACTCATTCATTTTGTTAAATCATTCAATCATTCAATCATTCATGTTTCATTATTTTATTAATATTTGTTTGCGAAGTATTCGCCAAATTCCATTTCAATGGTTTATCTCTTTTCTTAAGGCAATGTAACTTATGGTTAGAGTGTCTTCGCGAGCAGCGTATTTTGTTCAATGTAGTGTCCTCAATGTCAAGGCCTATTGGAGGCATTTTGAAGATTTTCTGGCCGAGGCAATGCTCTATATTCGGATTTTGTGTTTCTTCATCTAAGCTTTCTGCTGGTAAACTCTCCCTTCTTTCTTTCTCCATTCGATCTTCGATCCACATAGAAATGGAGTGTGTAAGTTGATTCATTTCTCCATTCATTTCTTGCTCTCCTCCTCCTTGTCCATTGTTCACCAAGGCTTCAAGTTAAGTTCTCGCCTTTCTTTATGTTTTAGCTTTATTTTTTGGAGAACACTAGGGTAGTGAATCCACCTTCTAATCTCATGCTAAGGTAATGTAACTAATCTAAGTTATGTTCTTGTGCCTTCCCTTGAAGGTCTAAATTCGATGTTCATTAACTAATTTTACTAACTCACCCCTAGTATGAGTTGTCTTCTTACAGTACAACTCATCACAGGCTCATAAGCTCATCAATTAACTACTACTCCTAACACATTATAACACAGCAAGAATAAGACCAAAGATAAACATGCTTGACATGAAAATTAGGGGTTTCATCAACACCCTAGCAATTTTATTTAGAACATAATTAAAACACTTAAACCACAAATTAAACTAAAGTTGGTGCTCTGGCTAATCCAGGCATACCCTCTAACATCCCCTCATAAACCCTATTTATACATGCAACTCTTAACTCTCTTCAAATTGGAAATTAAACAGAGACCCTCTCACCCAAAATCGCTGAATCAGTTGTCGGCTCTGTGAATTCGGCTCTGGCTCCATTACTTTGATTCCCCCAATTTGTGAAACCCTAACCCTAACTCTTTCTATCTCCAACTTAGCTCCTAGGGTAAGAAGCTATGAAAGAGATGGAGAGACATTAGGAGGCGTTGATGATTGTTGTTGTCGGGGGGAAGGAGATGGTGGTGGCGAAGTCGGCTGCTGGTCGGGTGAAGTGAAGAGAATGGGTTTTCTCTGGTTTTGTCGGGGAAGAAAGAGAAGATGAAATGAGGAATGAAGGAGGGAGTGTTTGGTTCGGTTGGGATGAGGAGGGTATGAGGTTTTGGTGTGAGGCGGATGCAGCAAGAAGTAATGAGATGGGTGGAGCGAGCGTTGGATGCAGATGGGCGAGATCTCACGGCTCAGAGTAAAACGGGCTTTGGATCCGGGTTATGGGCCGGGTCTTGGATTGCTCAAGCCCATGTCTTTGCAAATGGGTTGCTACTTGTTGGGTTGCAAATGATGCGCGCGCGGGCTTTGGCTTTCTGCTCCATAGACGCTTGCCTCCAATTTTCTGCTCTTTTGGCTCCTTAATTTCTCCGAGCTTTATTTTACTACCTAAAAACATAAAATTAATTAGTACAAATATTTATTCTTGAAAACAGGGAAAATACAGAATTTGGGATAATATCTGATTTCTGAGCACAAAAGATGAGTTAAATGCCAATAAAAAGGTGTAGAAATATGCAATATTTGGCACTCATCACTCATTCTGTTACTCTAGTTCAGAACCACAACCATTCTGCAGCTCACTTACAACTCCAGTGTGTTGTCACAGTCCTTCTGCAACTTCATAACCCCCTGAGTCGTCACAAATGCCGCAACCTAACCACTCTGCAACTCCGCTCTTCACTGCAAGACAGCAGTCCATACAAAGTCATGCTTCATAACCTGTTAAACCTAACATTCATTTACACTGTCGAGCATTCGTTCATCTCTGCCATAGTTCACATCACCACCACTGCCATAGCTAGCTAGATATTTCCACTTCTTTGTCTGCAACACAGACTTAACTTTCTCGCCCAACTACAACTTCGGTTAGTCCATAGTCCCTGCAACAACACCAGTGACATATTCTGAACAACCTCGAAACCAGCTCAAACCACCTTCAACTCAACCTAGACATACATCTAAAGCATTGCAACAACAGGTCCATTGTCCACTTCTAAGATAGCATCACAAACCCAACCAGTCACTTAAGCTCAACCTCATCATTTCTGCCATCTCAAGTTCAATCATCACTGCGGCTCTCTTACAACTAATTAACCCTAACTCCCATTAACTGAGTTCTTTCATCTCTCAGCCTCAAACTCGAGCTAAACTCCATCTTTCCTGCACACCTACTCTCTTCACAGCCCGACAATGGTTAGCATTACACAATTGCAGTCGCACGACTTCAGTTATAGCAACAACACCATCAGGTTCTTCTTCTCTGATTTCAAACATCACCCAAAACCCAGTCATAACTCTTTTACTACCATCTCCATTACTGACTGCTGTAATGACCTAACTCCTTTCACTGTTGTTCTCTGCAATTATATAAGCAACAGCAGCACAGACCCTTCCTCTAACTTGTAACATCAGAACCACCAACTGAATTCCTTCTTGACTCCAAATATGTAACACCCATTGTCACTGCAATACATCCTGCAGTTCACCAACACAAGCCACACTTCACTACAATTCCACCCAACAACCATTTAGTTCACTAAACCGTCTCATCGACTCCCAACAAGACTCGTAGCTTCATGCCCGGCAATGCAATTTCACTACTGAGACCCGGATGCAATCTCACACCAAACCCTTCTTTGTCGATTTCATACCCATGGAATCTGAACCAAACCCATTAGTTTCATCTACATCAAATCCCATCATCAACCATTCCCTTGAAACACAACCAGGATATCGAATTTAACCTCAATCCCATCACAATCTTCATCTCTGACTCAATCTCAGTACAAAACCCTAAATTATAATTCCCATCACAGATTCATTCTCGAGTTCCTCTTCAAAAAATCAATAGAACCCATCACAAATCGAACCATTCATCTCAGGTTCCAGTTGAGGCTCTTAATCTCTCGATTTGCAGCTTCAGAGAACCCTAATTATCAAACCAGAACCCCCAAATTCAAGAACCCAATTCACCATCTCAACAAAACCCATCTCAGATTCCTGAGACACCACCAGTATCTTCATATTCAAAACCCCCCATCGACTTCTTGAGTTCATAAGAAACCCATTCTTCAATTCGTCTTCAACTATCGAGTTTCAACCACAGATGTAGATCCCCTTTTGTTCTTCTCTCATTCACAAACCCAGATTTTAACCCTAATTACAATTTCTTCTTAACAGCGGAATTCAAAACCTTTATTTAATCGCCATCAAATCGAACCCCAATTCTCGAGCCAATTTCATCACAGCAGCTCCATCTTATCTCTATTATCTGAGCCAAGTTCTCTCCACATCTCTTTCTTTCTCTGTTAACAATGGAGCCGCCATCAGTTTTAGGCAGAAAAAGAAAAATGATTTCTTCAGTGAAACTCTGGTGTTTTGTAAGAAACTGTATTTACACGCCCCAGCTTTGGATAAAGGCCAACCAGTTCATTTGGCCTGTCAGTTCCGTAACACCGACTGCCTATTTAATCTTTTGATCATAACTTTCTCATGTGACGTCGAAGCGACCTATTTCTTTCACTGGTGGCTTCGTCTTTTCGTCCTCTTCAAGATGTTGAGAAGAAATCCTGTATTTGAGCGAGTTCCACTTCTTTTTGTTCCAATGACTCCAAAACACCTATAAAACTCAAAAGCAAACATAAGATACATAATTTACAAGAAAACTCGCAAAGAAAGCTTAAATACTAGATATAAAAGTAGGTGCTTTAGACACCTATCAGCATGTACTTTGGATGGACAACTGGATCAAAAATTCAAAACCATGTGGTGTAAAGTTTTGACATCCGTGGCAACATATGTCTGTAAGATTGTTAGGGACCCACTTTGGTTGTATTTTTGGTTTTCATCTTTGATTAATAATTGTTTGTCTTATAGATGTATACGTATGCTTGTAGTTGCAGGAAATCCCACAATACATCCCTCACAAGAATTCATATTAATCAACCCATCTTTAAGATCAACAATCACACTTTTTATTAATTGAGTTAAGGAACTTTACAAATAGGAAATGAAATCAAGAATACAACTATTGTTCTAGACTTTCTCTCTCCTCAAAACTTTCTCTCCACTCTAAAAAGATCTCTCCCTCACCTTAAGCTTGTTCGGATCTTTATATAGGATATTACACAGCTAAGCTGTCCTTTATTTTAGGATCTGGCTTGCGATATTCTCGCAAGTATACAAGTGTTAGATTTCGCAACACTCCTAAATCTCTCTAGGTCTCCACATATTTCTCGTGTTTAGGTATGTCGTCATCATCATTGCGTCATTTCAGAACTGATCTGCGATATCTTCGCAGTGTTTCGTATAAAGATTTCGCAAAGGTATTGATGTTGCGATATTCTGATCCTACATCTTGCCTCTTCTCATGTCTTCTCTGCGAAGGAGCGAATGTCGTGAGAATTAATACTTCAAAATGCCGCAGCCGTTCATTTTTCCATATTCTTCTGTATTGACATGATTCGGTACTTTTACGCAGAATTTATTACACGTATCTCTTCTTCCATCTATTTCTTGACACGTCTTTTTCAACCGCTATTTCTCAACCGTTCACGTCTACTCTTCGCATTAAATTTGCTTATCTTTTCGAGAATTCTTCTCTATATATATATTCTTCTCATTCTTCTCTTCTTCTTTTTTACTTTCCTTCTTATGTTTCCTGCAACTTTTCTTCACTGTTTCTCCGTAAATTCCGCTCCTGCTACTGTAAATTTTCTTGTTTTTACTTCTTTTGATTTTTAATTTCTTCTTCATTCCCATACTGAAAATGGCTCCAGCTGGTCGTAAATATGAAACTTCTCTTGAAGGAATTCAGAAAGATCTCGAAGGGAGAGGTTTTACATTAGCCACCATTCCCGATCAAGGAGCTAAATCCATTCTTTCTGCTAAAATGTTTTCTGATCATCATTGTGATGATAAAGAAATCCTAATTTCGCTTGGTCAGATTCTCGCTGGCCTTCCCATTCCTCTCTATGATCCTAATCTTCCTTTGTTTTACGAAATTCTTGCTCATGCGAACTTCTCGCGAGCCATCTACCAATTGAGTGGGGACTGCATTCGTTTAATCCTTGAATTCGCTAACCGTGGTGCTGGTAAAGGGTCTCTTTATCAAAAAGAAGCTAGAGATCCAAATTTTAAGGATTTGGAAATATTATTTGAAAAATATACAAAGAGAAAGCTTCTTTGAAAATTATGAACTAATACCCATGAAGAAAGATAGTACTCGCTGGGGTGTCCGCTTGAAGAGAAAAGATAACATTGCTGATGATAAAGTACTTATGCAAGATATTGATTGGCATTCTGGAAAGAATAATACTCCTCGTCATTCTAAAGATGACAGATGGTGTGTCTTTCCACTAGTTTTGAAGGGGCCTTATATTTCTGGTTCAAATGTGTTACCTGCGAATCTCGTTGCTTATCAACCTTGGGTATTTAATTGGCCCGAGAAAGAGGTATATTTCTTAAATTTCGCTCAGTGTATAGTCTTCATTTCTCTTTATACCTATTAATCTTGCGAAAATTTCAGATTAACCAGCTGAGAAGAAGCTACAAAAGGATTAAGAAGGCAAGCACCCTAGCATCGCTTCGTTCGATCACAGATGAAGTAAGAAATACTTTCTTTTATTATTTTTAACAATATTGTTGCCTCTATTTCTTATCTTCATTCGTGTGCGAAGGTTGGTGTTATAGTTTTGAAGAAGAAGAGTCTAGGGTTGCGAAGACCAAAGGCAAGGGTAAAGGTTCTCTTCGCAAAGAGAAGTCTGCTGCTCCACCTTCAAAGAAGCGAAAAATTCATTCTCCCTCTCCTTCAAATCTTCAGTCTGGCGAAAGCTTTGATGATGATGATAATGATGATGTTGATACATCTTTCGCAAGGGAAGATTTTCCACCTGAATCTTCTATGGCACAACTATCTAGCATCTTATCTGACTCCATGCAAGGGATTGGGGATGATCATCTCACTAGCACATGCAAAGCTCTTGCGAATATATGTGATGCTCTTTTACTGGATGGTGATGACTCTCTTCATGGAGTCTCCAGATCAGTGACTCATAGCTTTCTGAATTCACTTGGTATCTTGGTATGCCTTCGTTTCTATAATTCTTCATAATTATGATTTAAAGTTATACTACATCTTGACAATTTCTTCATTTCCATTCGCAGACTGGGAAAGCTTCTTTCGCTGTTTCCTCAGATTTGGAAAAAAGATGTGGGATTCTTAAAAAGAAGAATCTTCAACTACGCAAGAGAAATGAAGAATTAGAAGCTGAAGTTGTTGCTCTTTGTGAAAAGAACAAACAATTATAAGCTGATTCTTCTACTCAAAAGAACAAAATATCTAGTCTTCAAGATGCCAATAAGCAACTTTATGGTATGAGATTTTTCTTTTTTCCTTTATTTTGTTTTCTCATTATCCTCCCTCATCTTAATTTATCATTTTCGCAGACATCTATGATCTTTCTGATGAAGCCATTCTCCTTCACACATTCCCCAATTCTATGGATAATAATACCCTTCTTGAACACCTTAATAATTCTTTGAATAGTTTTTCAAATGACAAGATTAAATCTTTTCCCATAAATGAACTCAGATCTAAACTTCGCCTCTTAGAAATTGACCATAGATCTAGCTTAGGCTTAGCCAACAAATTTAAGCGGTTCTATCTTAATTCTAAAGAAGAAATTAATTCTTTAAGAACCAAGATCAGTGATCTCATAGATGATAAAGATCGCATCGCTAGACAAGGTGCTCAAGCATTAGCGAAATTCCAAAAAACTCTTCTTGAAGTTCAAATTGAACAAGATGAATCCAACCACAAAAATGTTGTACTTAGCGAAAGAGAAAATCAAATTCGCTCCCTTCTTCTCATAAATAATGATGATGAATTCGCTTGGGCTGCGAAAATTCTAGATGACGCCAAAAATAATCTAGGTGTAAACGTTAGTCTTTAAGCTGAGCACACGGCCTTGGTTAGAGATATGATTTCTGACAGAGAAGGTTGTTAATTGTTCTTCTTTATTAATTGTTCGCCTTTTATAAACTATTATCAAGTTGCTGACTCATTGTTATATGTTCGCAGAAGTTGAAGAGAGATTTCGCAAAAGAGTTAAAGAACTTGAGTCTGAAAAGGAGCAGCTCGCAAAGGATCTTTCTTCTCGCAATGATAAATGCTCCAGACTGAAGAGTCAATTAAAGATTATTGTTGTGAACTTTAAGAATGATGCTATTCTTTTTCGCAATCAAACTATTAAGAAGGTCTGTGATGATAATAACATCCTTCACTCCAAATACCAAAGAATGTACCCCCTCTGGATATCTCTGATAGTTTTGCTAGTGAAGAAGAAGAAGAATTTGATGAAGACGAAGAAGAAGAAGAATCAAACGAGAAATAATTCTGTTTTCTTCTTTCTCTTTTTGTAATATCTGTACATTCATTCTTTAATCTCCTATCTTTGTAATCTTTTGCTGCGAATTTATTCAATCTTCAAATGCAAGTTCTACCTTTTTTGTTTCTTCCTGCACATATTAAAAAAGAAATTCTTTTTTTCAATACGGTTAATCAATATATAACTATTAATCTTTCATTTTATGCATGTGTAAATCTATCATATGGAGACAAATAACATGTTCTTATTCTGTTCATTCCCATACTTGCTTCTGTTATTTGTATCCAAATAAAAGATTAAGCAAGTTACTTTTGAATAGCAACATGTATTTATGCCTCGGAATTTAAAATTGTTTCACGTAGTATCTTCGCAATTAGGTATTTCTTGGTTTTTCCCAAGATTTCATTCTTTCTTGTTCTCTTATGTGGTCTTATTTTGCCTTCCTAGTTAAAGGTCTTATTTTGCCACCTCTTGTCATTGCGACAAAATCGCAGGACGTCTTTGCACTTTCATGCAGAAACCCATTGATCTTGCCTTAACTTTTTTCTTTTGGAGTTTTTGTTGCGACAATATGACAGGCCTTAATATTCTTGCGAAAATAAAGCCCCATGACATGGTCGTCTTGCGACGAAATTGCAGAACGTCTTTACACTTTCATGTATTGACCCATTGATCTCGCCTTATCTTTCTCTTTTGTATTATTGCCTCTTCAGGATTGTCGCACAAATATGACAAGCCTAAATATTCTTGCGAACATAAAGCCTCGTGACATTTGCGTCTTAAGACACTTATCAGCTCCCTAATGGAGGGTGCCGCCCTTATCTTCCCCCTGGTTGCCCCTTCAAGGAGGCATACCTCTACCATACATGGTTGGCTCCTCCCATCCGGTCTTAACAACAACCAGTTGTTTTCGCAGCCTATTATCCCTTTTGCCTATATGGCTTGTGGTTACAAGACTGCACCCTAAGTGGGGTTTTCTTCGGGCCGAGTGCAGCATACGTCAATACTTTCCAAGAATGGCCGAGACGCTTCAAATGCCCCAGACACTCTTGGCTCAACCGTGTACCTCGGCACCTTGATCAGATGTCGCACTCCTTAGAAGAGACCCTCGGTCATCCAACCTAAGTCATAAGCTTAGGTTGAAAATCCAAGGTACCTCTCCTGGATGGGCTTTATTGACCCCAAATCTCCATGACTCGGGTTCCAGGGGCGGTGCAACCTTTTCATTTGAGCCATGCAACAGTACCCCCTTCTATGACGCACTTTAGGTCTTACATTTGCCTCTTGCGAAATTTTGATTTCACGAACTAGGGTGTACGCCATAGTAGGTTCGCCCCTTTCTGATTGTTTTGTTTCTTTCTGCATATCAGCTCTTTTGTAATTTCGCAATCTCATCTTTGTCATTCATAAAATATATTTTATTCTTCTGCATATCAGCTCTTTTGTAATTTCGCAATCTCATTTTTGTCATTCATAATTTATTTTTTTTATTTTTTTTTATTTTTTTTTAACAAACCAGTCACACATCTTTCTTTCTTCTCCCAATCTTACTTTTGCAGTCATAAAATCAACAAATACATTCACTCTTTAAGTCTCTTACTTCTACTAATTTCTGCCTCTGCATTTTTGAAATTTTCTGTTATTTTCTTATCCTTTGCGAAATCTTTGTCACTTCTTATCTTCAGCATGCATTGGTTTCGCAGCGATTCTTCTTCTCTCTGTTTTATTGCATCTACCATCAATCTTTCACTTTTTTGTTTTTCTCTGATGTTATGTTTCCAATTCTTCTTCTTCGCAGCTCTTTCTTCGCAAGATTCTACATCAATTTCATAACACTTCTTTCCTTCAATCCAATCTCCTTTTACTTAACTATGCCAATACCACTGGGATGAGGGAACTTGATACATTGATGGAAATTAGATGCTACACCTAGAATCCCATGTAACCAAGGTCATCCAATCAATGCGTTGTATGGTGATTCCACATCGACTACACAGAACAGGATTCAGAATACAATCCTTTCAGTGGAATTCGCATATTGACTTCCCCTTTAGGTTTATTGGCAGTACCATTAAAACCATAGATCTTGTAAGTTGAAGGTATTAGATCTTCATCTTTTCCTCCCATAGTTTTATAAGTATGATAAAAAAGGATATCCACAGAACTTCCAGTATCGATTAAAATTATGTTGATTGCCCATGAATTATCAGCTTCATCATCTTCATCATCACTAGGTTTTGGGTTAATCTCCAATCTTACCACTAATAGGTTATCGTGCATCTCGCCACCCTCAGGTACTTCTTCTGCAGTGAAGGAAATAGTCTTCTTTTGCCATTCTTTCAGTGGCGATGCCTTCGCAATGTTCATTATTTCTCTATCATCAGCATATCTTGCGAAGACTCTGCTGAGAGTGTTATCGTGAAAGTCTTCAATCGTTTTTTACGAATGTACAATAGAGTGACAAAACAGATTCTTTGCCTTTGCTCCAACTTCTATTACAAACGTTTCTCCTCCTTTTGTTGTATTTACTCTACGAATTTCTGGCGGTGGTGGTAATGGTTTAGACTGAGGTTGGTCTTTTATAAAATGATTTAGTTTCCTTTGATCTATCATTTTGAGGATAATTCTCTTTATATTTCTGCAGTCATTTGTTGAATGTCCATGGAAATGATGACAAGAACAAAATTCATGACTTATGTGGCTTGGAGGTGGTTCACTCCCCATGTTCCATGGTGTGGGTATGTTTTCCATCAAGATTATAGCTTCCCATATTTTCTCCACACTAGCATTCAAAGGTGGCATTTTGATTTCTTCCCATAATACCTTGTGACTTCCCTGTCCTCTATGATAGTTTTGTCTTTGACCTCCATAAAATTCTTGTGGCTGATCAAGTCTTTGAATTTTGTTATTTCCACCATGGTTATAGAAGTTCCTTTCTCTCTCGAATTCTTCTTGATCACGACTTCCCATACCTACTAGCTTCTGCTGATTATCACCCATTATCTTCTCTTGTTGTACTTGCGAAGTGCTCGCCACTGTGCTTATCAGTTTGGGTAATAGGCTTGCATTCGCTGCTTTTGAACTTGCGTTCGCAACTGGGTATGATTCCATGTCATTTTGTTTTTCCTCGAGAGCGATATACTCCTCTTGAAGCTCTCGCAACTCAGTCATTGTAATTGTATTCTTGATTATGAAAACGTGAATGTACAGCATATTGGTTGCAAACATAGCGTAATGAATGATAGAATGAGATATCTCTCATCCACACGGCCAGCCATATCACTACACATTATCTTCCACCTCATGGTTAGATACTTCAAACTTTCGCCAACCCTTTGCTTTAACCCAAATACATCTTCAATGCCAGGTCGCGGGAAATTGTTACTTATATACGCCCCTAAAAATGTAGCCTGCAAATGGTTGAAAGATGTTATAGTATTCTTTGGCAAACCTTCAAACCATTTTAAGGCCTCTCCTGTTAAACTTGATGAAAAATATTTGCACAATAAAGCATCATGGTTTTCCCATTGTAGGATACATCTCACATAAGCTTTGATGTGTTTTACTGCATAAGTTGTTCCGTCAAAAATGCTGGTTAACGCAGGTAGATTGCACTTTGGTGGTATTACTCCTAATTGTACTTCTTGTGTGAATAGAGTTTTCGCAGCTTCTTCTATGGCTTCGTCCAGTTGTATCCTTCCTCCTTCTCTTTTATTATTTAATATTCCTCTCATTTCTGCTAGCTCTCTCAAAATTTGTTCATTTACACCAGAATTTGGATCCATTGGTCTTTTTAACTCTGCTTCTCTTCTTATGCGTTCATATCTGTTTGGATTTTCTTGTTCATCATTTTCTTCTCGTCTTTCTCTGCGATCTTCTCTTTCATTTCTTTCATGAATTCGCACACCATTATATTTCTCATTTTCTCTTCTTTGCCGCCTTTCAATTCTCCTTTGTACTCTATCATATTCTTCATTGATATTACCATTATTGCGATTTTGTTCACGCCTTCTTTCTCGATTATCATGATTGTTCTGGCGAATTGCCTCTTGGATCTCCTGTTCTTCCACTTCTGCTCTCAGTCTTTCCCTTTCGCAAGCTAGACGTGCTTGTTCAGTGTAATGTCTTTCAATTTCATCTTCAATTGTTTGTCGATTTCTTTGAAATTCTCTCCCATGTAATATTCTCCTTCCTTCTTCCTGATTTTCTTCGCCATCTTGATTATTTCGTTCCTGACGTTTCCTATTTCCCAGATTTCCGTTGTTTTGTCCATTTTAAAGAATTTCACCATGTTGAATATAACGATATTCTATTATTTCTCTTCTTTCACGACGTTCTTCGTCTGGATTTTGTATTTCCTCTCAAGTATCTTCATTAGCATTTCTACAGGCGAAGTTCGTCTTATTTCTTCTCTAACTGATCTTGATCTTGATCTTGTAGTGCTTCTTGACCTTCTACTTTGTAATCTCATGTTTTCCATCCACAACTCATGATTTTGCCTTGTCAGATTTGCACGTTCTTCTGCTTCTAATTGCCTTTCTTCATGTATTCTTTGCCTCAATGCCTCTAACGCTGCAATCTCTTCATTTCCATGAATTATTCCTCCAATTACTTCTTGGTCTCTCTCCTCTCGTCCATTGCTTCTTAATTGCTGCTCTTCTCCCATTTCATCTACAGAATCTGATCGCCAAGTATGTACACTCACTCTGTCATAATCCACAGTTCTATTTTGTATTGGTGTACGTTGAATTGGCGGTTGAACTTGATTTTCTCCATTGTTTCTTCTGTTCACTCTTGAAGATTCTTCCATTTCATCTCTCCCTTTTCTAGCAAGTCTCCTACTCCTTCTAATAGTTGTTGGTTGTTTTGATGTATTTCTTCTTCTAGCCATTTTTCAACCTTAATGAGTTGTTGAAAATTATATGAAATTCTTTATCTACTACTCCAAATTCTTTCAAATCACAATATCAATCTTCAATCCCTGTTTCTAGTGCCATTATGTAGTTGTATGAAATCCCACAATACATCCCTCACAAGAATTCATATTAATCAACCCATCTTTAAGATCAACAATCACACTTTTTATTAATTGAGTTAAGGAACTTTACAAATAGGAAATGAAATCAAGAATACAACTACTGTTCTAGACTTTATCTCTCCTCAAAACTTTCTCTCCACTCTAAAAATATCTCTCCCTCACCTTAAGCCTGTTCGGCTCTTTATATAGGATATTAGAAAGCTAAGTTGTCCTTTATTTTAGGATCTGGCTTGCGATATTCTCGCAAGTATACAAGTGTTAGATTTCGCAACACTCCTAAGTCTCGCTAGGTCTCCACATCTTTCTCGTGTTTAGGCTGTCGTCATCTGTTGCGTCATTTCTGTAACCAGTATGCGATATCTTCGCAGTATGTCGTATAAAGATTTCGCAAAGGTATTGATGTTGCTATATTCTGATCCTACAATGCTTGTAAGTTGTATATTTCGTTTTTTTTTTTTTTTGCCTTTTCTTATTATGTTTATGTTTACAAGGCTGTGGTTTTTAACATCTAAATGGATAATTGGCTCGATATCCGCCTGATCATTAAGTGGTTTCTATTCCTTCATCAGGCTCGAGTTTCCATTAATAAATTTTTTTTTTCTTAAGAAAAAAGAAGAGAAATATTGATCGATTAGTAAACGACAATATTTTTTATTTTGTCGTTCAAATAGGTTTTATTTTTTTCTCCATCGTTCTCTATAAGATGGGAGAAAATAGATTGGCATATCTTTTAAATTTTGCCATGATGGTTAGTAATATTATTTTTGGTGATCAAATTTGCAAATAAAGTTCGATTTCCTTTGTTCTCTAATCTTTTGCATAGAGAAAGAAATAATAAAATAAAAAAATCCATTAAAAGATGGTTTACAGTTTTTATTCATCGGTGTTATCGCAATCTAATTACCTTCGTGGTAACTGATCACGTGCATGGTTGAAAAATCTACGGCCAATTCAATTTGGTATCTTTGTATTTTAGACAAGGATCATGTGATTTACATATGGTTTTTATTTTATTTTCACAAGAAACCATCCTCTAACCCCAAAGTTTGTTTCCCATGCGATAACTAAAACGACAATATTTTTATTTTGTCATACGAGTTTGATAACTCGTATAATTGGTGCCAATTTTCTCCATCGTTCCATAAGATTGGCATATTTTCTAAGTTTTTTTCAAAAAGGAGTGAAATTTTTGACCACATAATGGATTTTGTTCTTTCAAAGTCGATAATGACAGTGATTTCTTTATTTTCTTAAAAAGAATCATATAAGCCAATTCAAACTGGTTTCTCTGTAAATCCTAAAAGGATGAGATGTCGTTATCGTGTATTCACAATTACAAACATCAATGTCACGGAGAATTGTTGCATTCCTGAGGGATATTTAGCAATTTTTAGTTCTCTTCCTTGTATTATTCTCCAAAATTTGAAGTTGTTGCACTTGTAGTTGGAATTAGACACTAAAGATCAAAGGGTGCGCACCCGGCTTGTTAGCTATATCATCATTCCTTGATGTGACTATATCGATCTTGATATAATTTTATTTTGATAAATAAGTGTCCATAATTTCATTCTAGTTCATTATCTCGTTCATCCTTGAGGTCATGAAATTATTTTGGAGTCTTATTTGTATATTTTGGTTGTAACTAATGAAATACATGGTTGATGTTCAATTTGTATCTCAAGTAGATTACAATTTTGGGACAATTTTTTATGGCTCATTGAGTCAGTATCTACTGTCCAACCTGGTATTGTTAACATCCAAAAATTATTATAAGTATATGTCCTTGAATTAATAGGATAATACTTTACGAAATTTATTTTCGTTTTTATGAGATGAAAATTTTCAGCCATGATCAGGGGGAGACTATATACTACCAGCAAAAGTTGGTGTTAATTAACTTGAAAGTTATATTAATTTCTCTCCCATCACGATCAAATCGATTAAGGCTGTCATTATATGATCGGGGAGAAATTTCTCGTTTTGCTTTCATATAAGCTTTTTGCCTCTTAAGAGGAAATCCAGTCACATCTAGCTGATAAGTAGCGTTCTATAAGAGGCTACAGGTAGTGCTCCAATAGAGTGTACCAAATTCACATTCTCAAATATGATGTCTTCTCACTTGAAGATGAGGATATTACAATGCTCGTGGGCGCTGGTACCAGTATTTCTATTAATTTTTCAAAATATGCATAAATTTGAGAATCATGTGGGCTCGTAGTAAGCCAATTATTGTCGAAAATTCATTTATGGTAGCTACTAAAATATTAAATGATGATGGTTGTTAACCCCTCTCTGCAGAGGAATATCGACAAATGTGATTGGTTGGCATGTACTCCAAATTAGATTGGATTATTCTAATTTCTCGATTAACGCATTATAAGGATCCTAGCTAGACTCGACACCTTAAAGTTGCCAAGAATGAAAGATACATGTTGGTGTTAGTCATATTGCGCATTGAGAGAAATAAATCGTTTTAAGTGCGATTGGGGTTTATATGTTCAAACCCTAGGATTGTTCAACAATACTTTGTTCTTCCTATATAATGCATTTGGCGTGGTAATCCTTGAAGGATTCATATTGCATTCACACAAGAAATGTGGGCGGATGGCATATTCAATTTGAAACACATAGAGGATTCAAATTATATTCTGGCAGCCATCTGACTCGATGATGTCATGTTTAACAATCCTTTCTGTGTTTTTAGAAATTTGGTACGAACCAAATATCCGGATTAATTAGTTGATGTTATCAACTTTACAGGTCTCTTAAGGAGTCTTTGAAAACACAAAAATCCACGCTTTAGCAGCATAATATTTGTTCTTTTCTTTTCTTAAATATGCAGTTTAATATTATGTTTGCTTAAAACTTGTCTATCTGATATAGATTAGAGTTATGATGCTTTTTTTTCTATAATACTCATATAGTTGAGTTAGCATTCACAAATCGTCAAAATTTGTACTCTTTTTCCTTCGTTTCAGGCTTTGTCCCATGTGGTTTTCCTGACAAGGTTTTAACGAGGCAATATGTTGTTGACGTTCAATTTTCTTTCAAAATGTTGATATTTGTGCTCTTTTTCCTTCGTCCAAATTTTTTCCCATTGGGTTTTATTGGCAAGGTTTTAGTGAGACAATTTAATTCAACATGATGGTCATTCAAAGGGGAGTTGTATCAATTTTGGTTGTTTAGTGGATGCCCACACTCGATTAAACCAAATCAACTTAATCATCTCCTAAAAATTTGGATTTCCTTCTCACAAATACGATTTTTGTTCATGTATGATAAGGTATTCATCTTGGCACTTTGTTGAAGAAACTACATCAACTATTCTGCAAATCATCTCCAAGAAATTAGCAATCCAAGACTCAAGTACTTAATGTATGGAAAGAAACATGAAGACTCGAGAACTCCACTATTAGAAGACTAACACAAAAGAAGACTTCATCAATTGGCAGATTTCTCACGAAAGCATTGCTATCTTCAGCATTCGAAATTGGGAAGTGTCGACTCAAAGATTTGCAAGCCAAGATTTAACAGAAGTACTTATCAGGGGGAGCATCATAGTGAAAGGTATTTTAATGGACTATGACGTTGTACTCCTTTTCCTTCGTCAACGTTTTGTCCCACTGGGTTTTTCCTTGTCAAGGTTTTAAATGAGGCAACATATGCATGTCCATCTCCGTTCTAGGTTTACTCACAATTGTACTTTTTTCCCTTCGATTAGGTTTTTTCCCTTTGGGGTTTCTTGACAAGGTTTTAACAAGGCAATTAGCTTAGACACAATGTCATCAGGGGGAGTGTTATAAACATGTAATTATGTTAAGAATACCTAGGGTGAATCTCGTTTATTACTGGGATGCCCTTGTGTCTAGCCCTATAAATAGAGGCTCTAATGTTTGTCTATGATACACATGAATAAGATTTCTCCCTTCTTCCTCCCCTCAGCTTTGTATCTCTTTCTCTATTTTCTAGTTTCACAAGAATAGGTATATATTTTAATAGAAAAGGGGTATAATCTTAATACCAAAAGGTTGAGGGTAAAAATAGTATTTTCAGCGACCCTAAGACGTCCCATAGCCATTTTGTTTTGGAGACATCCTAGAGTAGCGCAAACCAGCACCCCAAGGTGCAAAAACCATTTCTAAATACTTAAGAGTTTAGACTAAGGCTTAGTTTGGTATTGCTGCAGCTTTTGTAAAAGCACTTTTCTGATGTGCGTTGCTATGCTGTGCTGTGAGAAAAAAAGCAGTTAGACGTTTGGTAAAATATTAATTAAAGTTGAAGCTGATTAAAAAAGCAATCAAAATGTATTTATCAAATACTAATTTCAAAAATTATTGACATATATAGCCTTCGAAAGTGCTTTTCAGAAAATAAAAGCATTACCAAACCCAGCCTAAGAGTATCCATTTGAATTGAAATTATACAGTGGTCCACATGTTTAATGGTAGCTTTGGAACATGAAAATACAAATTAAGTTCAAACAATAATTTCATTACATAATCACACAAAACACATAAAAAGTTATCTCATCACAAATCATAAGCTTGTTTTCCAGTGAACTTAACTTCAATAGGGCTGACATTCTTTCCGATAGACCTGAAGTTTTGTCCGACTCCTTGACGTCCTGGGTTCACCTTCTCTGGGTACACACCATCTTTAGGATGAAGATATTGAACTTCACCGTTGGGGAAAACCCTGTAAAACTGGTACTTAATCTTGTACTTAGATCTCAATCTAGTTCCAAGAGCTAAACACTGTTCTTTCCTAGCCAACTTAAGCAAGTTAGGTCCTTGTCTCATGATAGCTGCACCTCCGGTTGGCATTTCAAATACTTGTTCTTTAGGAGAATCCCAAGTGATCACGTAAAACTCCTCTACTTGAGCTTTACGCAACAATCCACCAGTACTACCTCCGAAGATTGGAGATGGTGTGTTTGGGTCCAATTCTGGTGGGGTGAAACCTGCTGGGGCTTCTTTCGCTGGAGCTTCTGTCTTTCCTTCAGCAGCTGAGGCCTTAATGGAACGTTGTGGTGCAGCAAAGTTGAATGGTTTAGGGCTAGCGAATGACACAGTTGAGGATTGTTTCCATGCTAAATTGCTTGATTTTGAGGTGGAAAGAGTTGGGGTGAAAAGAGCTGCTTGAGTTGCCATAGCCATGGAATATTCTAGAGGTAGTTGATTTCCTCGAGCTGCAGTAGGTTGTGTGGTAAGGTCACAGAGAAGAAGTAGTGAAGAGTGTTTTAAGAAATTTTGATGAGTGGTGGATAAAAACTAAATGGATAAGGTGAGATCTGGTCTGAACCAATAAAAGCATATGTTTTTGATATGAAATCTTACCCATACCACACTTACATTTTTGTAGTTTTGTTTCTTGGTCCACATCTTTTCTGAATCACTAGATTTTTTGTTTTCTGATTTTCTCTCAAGTTCAGAGGCTTAATCTGGTCCTTTCATTTGGTTTTACTTTCTTTCCACACAGAAAGCTTCAGTCTTATTTTATTCCTTAGATTCTGGATAGTGGACAAAAAAAAAAATTTACCTAGCAGTGCCTTAATCTTGAACTTGGACCAAATAATAAAAGTATTTTCCCTGTGAATATTTTGCATAGCAAAGCTTTCTCATCTGAGAATTTTCTTCAACTTGGACCTAATAATAATTAACGAAAAGATTTCCACAAAGAACCCTTCCTGGGAATAAGAGTTCTATACTAGTACGACCGTTGCCACTTAAGTTTGTTTTATCTTTTTTGGTGGAAAATGCCAAATAGAAGAAGAATAACGAAGATGGAGTTTGTTTACGATTACTTTCGTCCGTTTGATAAAAGTGATACTTTCACAATTGTTTGTCGGGGATTAACATGCATAACCATGAAATTGCAAAGTGTTTGTTGATGAATCGCATGGTTTGGAACTAATGAGAAAAAATGATATTTTCTCCATGTTTAAGTGTTGAATTAGTTTGGAAAAGTGATACTTTTTCGTTTGCAGGAAAAAGTGATACTTTTTACAAAGCGGATTCTTACTATTGGTTTGAAAGTTTCATTTTTTTTCTTATATCTTTCCATCGACAAATATGAGTAAGGTTCTAACTTCGCTATCTAATCGGTTGGCAAAGTATCACTTTTGAAATGGCAAGCAATGAGGGGAAGCGAGAAAATCCTTAGGTATTCATCCCTCCCGAGGAATTTGCAAAAGTAAGAAAGTTTAAAGAAAATATAAGATTAAAGGAAACTGCCAAGAGGTTAAAGATCAGAAAAATAATGTTGAAACCAACTAAATTCTTAGAAATCTTGTGGTGCTATATCAAAGATGTTATGTTGGATACTCCAATCGAGATTCATATATTCAACGAGGAGTTGGTGAATATATGAAGATAATGTTGACTTGCACAACTAAGACACTACTCCAACTAAGATAACAGTATATATCTATATATAACACCAAGGAGTTGTATAAAGATAATATTGACTTACATACATATTTGAGCAGTCGTATTCACTTGTTCAATGCTCAATCTTTTGTAGATAACGTCTGGAGAAAGTATATTAGGATCGCGACTGTAGTCCACCAAAGCATGCTAAAGGCCACTTAGAAAAGGTATTCTCTATCCTCGTGGTGCTTTCATATTTTGAGTTTCTAAGTTTGCAATGGTTTTGCTTGAGACTTCATACTTGAGGAGGGACATATGAAATGACGCGCGGAAAAGCAAGTTACTATGTAATTGCAAATATGTTGTTTGCTAGGTTTTTTTGATGGTAAAGATTTTTCCATCATTGATTTGATGTTATTGCATTAAATCTTATACATTCTTGGTCATCATTGATTTGTATCAATAGATTGAAAACAAAAATCTAGATTTTTACATTATTCTATCAGTCTTAGTATTTGTATGCCAGCTTATAAATCCGTTACAATTGCTAACTCATTGCCAAACCAATCCTACAGGAGCACCCTGCCTTAAGCAAGAGCGAAAGATCAAATATTTGTGGGATGATGACCGCAAAAAGAGAGTGGTGTTCTCATGGAAGCTTTAGAAGCCGCAACGACTAGGAAAGGTGAAGCATATGGTCAAATAAATTGTATCTAATAATATTGTCTTTGAAAGACTACCCAATTTATTTTATTGGACAATCACATTAAGCATGGGTTTAGCCATTTTTTTCAACCAGTTTCCTTGCGGCAAAAAAACATGGTCAAAAACTACCAAACCATCATCAACTTTGTTGTAAATCCTCACACAATAACAATCGACAAAAACCCCAAGAATCCCCCTTGATTAACATCATACATTGAACCAATTTTAATACGTAATTGGATTTGAGGCATTACTCCAATATGATTTTTGGTTTATAAAAAAACAACAATATACAAAGAGAATAAAACTCAACAATACAAATAATTAAGGATTGAAAAACATTAGCTTACCGCCTCGTGTGATTAAGACTTTGAAACGAAGTAGGAACTCATTTCCTCCACACTAGAAATGTTTTCTTCGGTGGATACATCAACTCACAATTAATAAACTTTACCGCAAGGAAACGGTTGAAAAAATTCCAATTTAAATTTCGGAAACGGAAGCAATCACGCGGTATCCATTTTTCTCGCTATCCTCGTCTATAAAAAGATCACAATCACTTTCAAAATGAAAACTTAAAACTTGTCTTTTCAGGCAAACTCGAAAATAGCAAAGCTTCTCATCTGAGAATTTTCTTCAACTTGGACCTAATAATAGTTAACGAAAAGATTTCCACAAAGAACCCTTCCTGGGAATAAGAGTTCTATACTAGTACGACCGTTGCCACGGTGGAAAAGCCGACCGAAGAAGAATCCCTTCCTCCGTTTGAAAAAGTGATATCATACTTTCTCCCGTTTTTCCAGCTTCGTTTGAAAAAGTGATACGGGATATGAAAGTATCACTTTTCTGAAACGGAAAATTAGTCGATCTATAAACCAAAATATGGTTGCATGATGTGTTATGCATCCTTTGTGGTGGTTTGCATAATGGCTATGCATTCAATTTTCGAGAATTGTGCCTAAAATGAAAGTATCATTTTTCTTGAAACGGAGGGAGTACATCGTTTTATTAATTGCAACGGAAAATTAGTTGTTGCATAAACCAAAATTTTGCTACATAAAGTATTATGTATCCTTTGTGGTGGTTTGCATAATGGATATACATTTTTTCTAAAATTGTGCCTAAAATGATAAATGCCTACGAATTTTTCGTAAAAACTTTAAATTTAATATTGTTGTTTGTACTCGTTGTGTAGAGTTTTTTATAACCTTTCCAACGAGATAAAATTTGTAAAATTCCAAAGCACGGATTTTTAAATATGTTATATTAAAGTTTGGTTGCCAATTATACCCCTAAAAAGATATGATACATATGGTGTTATAGTAATAATTGGACTAAAAGGAAGGGACATTTTTGGTTTTTCGGCCCTAACCATTTCCAATCTTTTTGTGGTAATTGATCACTTAGATTTACAAAAAAGTGGAAATATAAAAGTCCTCCCTCGCTTTGCTCGGCCCAATAACTTGAGAAACAAGCCTTAAAATGATCGGTGAACATGGTTCTATAATTCCAAAATGGATCTAGTCTAGTTACATAAAAAAAGGTGGCTGACCAGTAAATTTTTTTAATTAACCGAAGGATATAATGGTCTGACTACCAATAATCAACAGTACAACATTGGCCACAGATATATGGTCATCACAAGCTGAATCTAGAAAGTACAGGCATGAGAACTTTTGGTACTTGAACAGCAAACGCAATAAAGGTTGAATAAGTACAAAAAAGTTTAATTTTCCCTTGATGCTGCAGGCATTAGACGCAGCATTTCCTCGTTCGCTTGATTTTGATTAGCAATAACAACTTTTTCCTCTGCCAAAAGCGACTGCAAGTCGCTTCCGTTTGCCAAGCTGTTGAACTCTACTGCCTTTGAAGGCATTGTTGGGTACCGACGTTGGCAGAAAGTCATCAACCTCTTCACAGATTGTAGATACTTACGAGTTGTCTCATCATTCATGATATGAGCAACACTGTTGGTGTGAATTTTCTCTCGAGCTGAACGCTCGTGAATACCAACCATAGTAACACCAATGGGCCAGGGCGCATTTCCAATGGCCATGCTGATGTACTGCCTCATTGCTGCTAAGTAATCCCTCTCTAGACAACAATTGACAACCACTAGTAGAGATTGGCGGATATCATCGGGAAGAACCTGCAGTTGGAGATGGAGCATATCATTAGCAAATTGAATTCCTTCATGGCTAAAAACAAATAATGGGTAGAAAAAACTGTACTGACCAAATAAACAAAAAAAAAATGAAGAATGATAATAGAACATACAGAAGAAACTGAAATGATAAAGAACTTGGATATTTAATAGTAAGGGAGCTAAACATATTTCTCCATTTTTGTGTTCTCATTATCCAAGTTGAACGAAAACAGAAATCATACTGCCCGACTTCTTAATTTCCTTCTCTGTGCTCTGAAGGATTGCACCTAAATGCTACAAAATTCATGTAGCTAACATGTTTGCTTCTTTTCAATCCTTGAGAAGAAAAATTACTTACCAAGGGTTGCATTCCCGATTACCACCCGACTAGGATGAAGTAAATGATCATACTACTACCAAGCATTCTCGTTTCTGAGTCCTAACACAACGATAGAGACTAAAACCAAGCAACTTACAGTTTCTGCTCACCCGCCAGATCCTACCAATGTAAACCTGGATTCAATCTCACAGAATAGATAGCACTCTAATGTACAGCAGCATTAGTTTTCCCGATCGAAACTGAAGGGTGGATTCAGACATCAAGCAGACTGCTCAAATATTGTCTTGTTTTTAACCTAGAAAGCTTCTACTTTGGTTTACTTCTGTTACGTGCAGATACAGTCAACTCATAAGAAACAAGGGAGCATCATGTTTTCTTTCTTCGCTACCATAGCACATACGAGGAATTATTGACTTGGCATATGCATACCTGTTACATATTTTTTTCCCACATTTTCCTAACTATGATTCATGCAATGAACAGAGATGCACGGTTACAACTTGAACAACTCTTAAAATTAAAAGGTAACGAAGTTCAACTATGTCTTTCCACACCACCAGCCTACCGTAGTAAAGAAACCCGCAAACACCAAATGATAAACAACATTTCTTCTTGCCTATTCGAATTTGAGGGCATGCATTCAATCACATTCATATTCCAGCTCCTAACTCTGAATAAAAAGAGGCTAAAACACACAATACACATTCAATGCCTAGAGCTAAAGCAACTTTCTAACAGGATTATCATGATTCATTGTACTCTAGGATACATTATAATTAGGCTATAATGGAGCATTTTCTGATTCATCTACATATCCCCTCTAATAATTTTAATGGTACGCCGACTACCTATACGAGACCCTACCAAGCAACATATCCATAATAACTAATTGTTCACCAGACTATACCAAAGCATAAGGTAATAAACTTTCACTATGAGTGAATTTCAATCTATATTCTATAGGAAAAAAATAAATAAATTCAGTTGCATGTCACACACGCAGTTAAAAGTGCGACCCGACGAAATTTCACTAATCGGAACTCTAAAGTACCCAAAAGTTTGTGTTACAGTACTTCCAATTAAGAAGCGGTATGAGTTCATACTGTTACCAAGCATGCTCCTTCAAACCAAAGATACAGATATAGAGCAAATTAGCCTACAAAAAATACTCATGCATTAGTAGTTTCCAAGTAAACCTAAGTCTAATCTATGGGAACAGACAACATCCCCATGGAACTTGAAGAGTGGATTCACACACCGTGCAAACTGCTTAAAAACATAACTTAATAATTGTGTAATCTAGAAAGCTTCTACCTTAGATTATATACCTTTTATATGCAGATAAAGTCAACTACTGTGCAACAAGGGAATATCACATTCCACTACAGTAGCATTTTTGAGGAAAATTGGTTAAGCAAGTTGGCTGCAAATTTTTCCTTTTTCTTCTCTCCAAATTATGATCTATGGTCCTATGGAAGCGAACAGGAATGCGCAGTCACAGATTAAACAACTCTTTTCCAATCAAAAGAATCAACAAACTCAAATTACCTCTTTTGCAGAACCAGCCAACCACAGTACTAGATTGGCAGATAACATAAGAGAAGTTAGAAACAAGACTTCTTTTACTCTAGTTTAATTTTGTGATCACATATCTATTCCCAATACAACCGCTAACTCTTAACCAAAAGAGGCTGAAGAACCCACAATATGCATTCAACTAAAACAACTTTCTACCAAGTTCGTGTACATTTGTCCAAGAGAAAATACAATTAGACATACTGCGAAATTGACTGATTCATCCACAAATTCTGTCTAATTATTTCACTGGAAAACCAACTCACCTATACCAGATCTTATGGAGCATTTAAATGTTACTTTTAACATGACTATACTATCAACAGACAGATGTATATAATTAATCTATTACCGGAACATATAAAAGCATTTGGTGATAAAAGTTATGATATAAACCAAAGTTGAGTGATTTTCAATCTATAGAAACATATAAGACAATTACCTTTTTCCTGCAGAAACTGAATAGAGGATTCAGATACCTTGCACACTGTTTAAACGTCGCAACAATCCCTTTACCTTTCCCAGTTCTCTTCTCCGCATCGGGTCTATCATCTAGTTCTTGTTTCCATTCAATCAATAACCTCTTAAAAAACACAAGTATCTTATCTTCATCACATAAATCTTCAAATTTCGCTTTCAATCTTTTCAAATCTTTACCAACATCAACATCAGAATCACCACCATCACCACTATATTCATCTTCTCTACATCCACCATTCCCATCAGCATCTTCAATTCCATCTTCTCTGGTTTTCCTCTTCCTATCACTCAAAATCCCAGTCTTCTGCCGTTTCCTCAACTCGGAAATATCTCTGAGGAAATCATTCGTTTGCCCTTCTGTCATATCATTATCAATTTCAAAACAACCAGTTTTAAGCGTCTCTTTCAACCGATCTAGCCTCATACCATCATCTTCACCGAATAAGGTAACAGGTTGTTTAAGAAACCGTAGACGACGAATTACTTCTTGTTTAGGTAAAACTAGGTCATCGATTTTCTTTTCTTCAGTTAAAGCTTCAGGGGTTTTTGATGATTCAGATTTAGGGTTTTGATGTGAACTTGATGATGAAGTTGTATTTGATGAATTGTTAGTATCGAGTTGTTTCTCACGAAGGGATTTGGATTTTGCTTCTAACTCTTTTTTCTCTTCTTCTCTGATTTTCTGGATTTTCTTTTGTTCGAGTTCTGAACGTTTGAAGATTTTACGACCTCCAACATCGAGTTCTGATAAGGCTTGTCTCTTCTTCATCAGTTCCTGTTTGAGAAGATCCATGGTGGTGGTGTTGGTGGCGGCGGTGTACGAATTGGGAAAACGGGATGATTTTGTGCCCTTGAGAGCAAGAGGAAAACTAAAGAAGATAGGATATCGAAGATGACTGCTGTGTACCGTTGATTGCACCTGGATTTGTAATATGGGCACCGTTTTCTTGTATACATCCCTCATTAGGCCGGTTCCCATCATCCCATGTACCATGGCAAAAAAATCCGTTTGACACGTGCCATTATGGGAAAACAACTGAGAATCTGAGACATGGTGTCTCTATCGAGTGATATTTACTATAGTGCCGCCAGTGATTAAGATTTTATCGTTGGATATTAAAATAATATCGCTTGAAACAATTAAGATCGCTAACGGCAAATCTATCGAAGTTACTGGAGAAGGAAGGTCCAAAGAGTGGTGAAACCACGGTGGAATTTTGAAAGGTGTCGTGTGTGGAAATCGCCGCATCTACGGGCAAAAATATTTAGGCTTCGAGGTTTTAAGATATTTGGTTTTATGAATACCACACTTTCACTCTTCTTTCCTCTTCACATATTTCTTATTTCTCCAACTTTTCCAAAACAAAAATCTTTGATCCCGGATACTTCGAGTGATATTTACTTACAAATTTTATGAGTCATGAATACCACACTTTCAAAAATCCAACTTTTCCAAAACAAAAAGCCGGATACTTCCTTACAAAAAGTCTAAAAAGCCAAAAATCTACTATTACCCAAACAATGGATTAAATTTTGAGCAGGACAAATAATATGAGTTTCAAGATACTAGACAACTAGCTGGTGATTGTATCTCCATGTGTACATATATAGCCATCCAAAGCGAGTTAATTCAGTTGCTCTAAGAGGTGGATGGTCTGAGTTCCGTACTGTGTTCGGATACCCTCCCCTTTTGTTCAAGAAAGAGTCCAAAAATATCCTTGTTGGCATTTATATGACATACAGCCGAGAAAAGATAGGACTCAAATCATTCAAGTTATATTGGAACGATAGTAGAAGACTACAAACACGTTCTTTGTCAAAGATTTTGAATGTGGTAAGTTTGTTTTAATTGTAATTAAATATTTAGATTTTTCTTTTTTTGTTTTATAAACATTCAACCAACTTTTACTTATGAATATGTTGTTTAATAGAAGATACACAGTTAGATTTTTAAATATTGACGGGAATTCAATGTGAGGGAAATGTCTTGCATTGAATAAATTAAAATGGGAGTCGGGAGAAAAATAGAATGACCGACTTCAATTATAGCCAGATGATCTAAAAGGAAATCCAGAATACAGAACATTAAAAGCATTTGGATTAAAGGTGGTTGTGTTGTGATCGGTTGTCAACCAAGCAAAATAATTTCAAGTTCTTTCCCTTCACGATTATAAATAAGAGTATAATAATAAGAAAAAATTTCGACCCTCATGGATATATGGGTTGTCAATTTATTTTGATTACTTATGCAAACAAGGGGATTTTGATTATGATTAAAGCTAAATTATACTAAAGCAAATAAAATAATCTTAATATCAGAGTTAAAGAGTACTTGTTAGAGTTTTCATCTTCAATCTTCCAACATGTTATCAACTGAATCAATCTCAACATATATTTTCTCTCAATATTAATAACCCTAGAGCATCCAATCGCAAGCTTACTCGTGAAAAACTCTTATTATGATCATAGGCGTAAGAGCCACACTTTGAATCATTTTCACTAAATAACTTGGCGCAAGAGCCACTCAAGTTTAACCCAATGAAAGAACTAATATTTATGAGTTGAGGTTATTCTAAGCAATCCGGCGCAGGAGGCACGGGGATGAAACCTAGGTTACACTTCTACACATAATCGCATGGTAACATCCCGTCATTAAAAGCTATGATATGCTACTTATAAAAAGGATTTTTCGGCAATTTTGGATCTCAAATCCTAGTTTAGCTATAGATATGAAAGCATGCTCATTTAATTTGCAACTTAAATAAACTTGCAACCATTCATACATGGAGTTATAAGCGGGAAAATACAAGCGATATTAAAAACATTATAAACATCTGAGAATGAATACTTCAATTAGTAAACATGTTTTCCAATATAGGATTACATCTCTGACCAATAAAAAGAAATTAGTATATTATGGATTTCTTAAACCTATGTAAAATTTTAAATTGATATTGAAGCCCAGGTTGTAGAGAAACATCTAACTCCAAAACTCTTTATCTTCTCTTCTTGTGAGTAAATACTAATGATAAATGATCCCAAATAGAACTAGAAATATCTCTTAAATTGAATTATTCCAAATAGAAGTAGAATTATATCTTCAATCCGCGGACATATATGTATATCCTTGAATAATTATTTCATCTAAAATTTCACCTTCTCCGGTCAGTAACTCACGTTTCACCGTGTCTACGTGAAAACTCAAAACATCTGAGTTTTGGTTTTGCTTGGTGTTTATTCCTCGGATACCCATCCCTTGGTGAAAATCTTATTCTTCTGACTTTCTCAAAATCATGTCTCAGCTCAACTGTCCCTCACCATTCAAAGCTATCTGTATCTTTGAAGATCTATAAATAAACATACTCTTGCAACATGATTTCTTAATCCCTGACACTCTTGTGTCCTAGTTGCTAAGCTAGAGTCATCCTTTATAACCCAGGTTTTTCACAGAAATGTATTCTAGATTACGACTCTGAAGACTTCACTTGGGGATTCGTGAAGCATGGCAAGACTATCTTTTACCCGATAGTTCCTATATCCCGATCTTGTTATATTGGTTATCATATTTCAGGGGTTTTAGATCGGGAATAATGTTAGAGCACTGCTCGGTCGAACTCGCAAGTGTTGTTATCTCAAGCTTGTTTGTCAAGTTTAGTTGATCCAGACTATATACTTGATTTCTAGTCTACTTATAGATATGTCTCGGATTTGGATAGAAGTGTATAGTTGAGCTTTAGACTTCACGGCGTTCACCAATTGAAGAAGAAAATCTGCTGAAGAGCTTGGAGGAACTTCATCAACAAAAGGTATGTGGAGACTGAAACTTATCTATCACTTAGAAGTATATTCTATCCTATCTTCTAATGAGACTAAATCGTATAGCTATATAGACTTTTACATTATACACATTTGATATTTCGAGCCAAATTTATGTCGCTTATCTAATTTCTCTAAATATGTGTTGGAAGCTTTTAGCTTTAGCTAAGTTCATCGCATTCTTGACGAGTTTAGTTGGAGACAATTTATTTGTTAAAAACTAAATATTAAATCTAAAGATGATCATGTGAAAATTACCCTGAACATCTTATATGATTCGTGTGAGACAATCATTTGATATCAACTTGGGAAGTTTCGTATTGATCGATTAATCACTTGAAAATTACTTGAAGCTAGTGGTATGTGTAAGATTACCATTGTTGTCTTCCAAGGATGTTTCAATGATTAAATGAGAGTTTTAGAACAACTACCATCTCTGGATATATTATAGGTTGCATATTTTGTATGTTGACTGTGTAAGTCTAGTTCAGGTCTGGAACTATTGTTCGCGAACTCTGTTTGCGAACTGGTTTACCTGTGAAAGGATTCAAAGCTTTTGTTCGCGTACCCTGTTTGCGAACGGGCTAGACAAGGTCAAGTACGGAGACGATGTTCGCGTACCATGTTTGCGAAAGGCTGGACATAAGCCAAAGTCCAGAACTCTTGTTCACGTACTTAGTTTGCGAACAAAGTGGTTAAGTTCTAAAATCGGTAAAGTGTGATTTTCATACTCATGAACTCAAGTTCGTTTGCGAACTAAAGTTCCTGGAACTTTAATGTATTAAGGTATGTGAACTAGTTTTACAAACCGTGGCATTATTTTCATGAATTGGTTCTTGTATAAGTACTTTGTACAATTACAAACTGTACATGGTGAAATTTGGATAAGGAGCAAAAGTGTCATTTCAAGACCATGGACAAAATTCCACTCTCACGAAAGATTAAGCCCTTGGCCCTCAAGGCATTCTTAGTCACGATTTCTAGTATACGTCCCCGCGAGACACTACTGCTCGTGATGCCGTAACTCCTAGCACACATCCTCGACGAGATACTACTGGTCACGCAGGTTCTGTAGAGCGTAAAACGTCCCCAATAGACTTATGAACAACCACAATTCCATTATGTCTTTGCGAGACGCAGCTGATTGTGATGCCATGATTCCTAACATACATCCTCGACGAGATGCTGCTGATCATGTAGGCTCTGTAGATGCGTAAAGACGTTCCCACCGGACTTATGACCCAGAGCGGAGATATGCATATCTCCTGTAAGCACGACTCACCCTATTTGAGATCAAAGACTGATTCCTAGTACATCATCGCGAAATACACTGGTCATGTCTACTCTGGGATCTGACTCGACTTACCGAAGCTTCATAATAATTCCTAGGACATCCCTGCGAGATACGCTGGTTATTCTGACTCTGGGCCCTTTCGATAGACTCCTAGGACATTCTTCCGAGATATACTGGTCAAGTCGGCCCCATAAAAACGAACTCAATTGATTCCTAGCACATCTCTGCAAGATACGCTGGTCAAAGACAAGTGAGTTAAAGTCTCGCAGAGATATTACTTGGGCGTACAAAGCCCTTTCTCTCTCTTCAGGACGAGTCCCAGCTAACCAAAGAGAGATTCTGATCCGTCAGTAAATTCTCTGAGAGATTCACATCTCTCCACGAAATTTCAAAGAGATTTACATCTCTTCTCAAAATCCCAGAGAGATTCACATCTCTCCTCAAAATCTCGGAGAGATTCAAATCTCTCTACAAAATCTCGGAGGGATCCAAATCTCTCTGAAAAATCTCGGAGGGATCCAAGTCTCTCTGTAAAATCTCGGAGGGATCCAAGTCTCTTTGCAAAATCTCGGAGGGATTCAAATCTCTCTGCAAAATCTCGGAGAGATCCAAATCTCTCTGCAAAATCTCGGATGGATCCAAATCTCTCTGCAAAATCTCGGATGGATCCAAATCTCTCTGAAAAATCTCGGATGGATCCAAATCTCTCTGCAAAATCTCGGAGAGATTCTAATCTCTCTGCAAAATCGCGGAGAGATTCAAATCTCTCGGGAAATCTCAAACAAAGCTGAATATTCCCCATGATAGGCACGAGCCTCATGTAAGAATCGAGGCTCCTTTTCAGACTCGACACACGAATTCTGGGGCATCTCATGCCTTTTCATGTGACTCATCCTAGTCATTCTTACAGATCGAAAAATATCTCTCTATCTTGGCCAACTCGGCTAAAGAGAATATTTATGTCTCTCAACACATCATCACAAAGGCTGATTCAGCTTCATACAAATGGGGGGATAATAATTAGGGATTTGATTTGGCGGTCTACGGCAAGTGTGAGAAATACCCGGATTATTTGTCACCGCATAAGAGAGTAAAGGCGGCGGAATAATGAGATAAACTCAACCTAGTTTATCTCTATCTATTCCTGAAGAGACATGAGAAGTGCTCCGCACGGTACGGTAATCAATCCCTATCTTCACCGACCTGAGAGTAGATAATTCAGCTATAAATAGGTCATCTATTTCTCCAAGCTAAAACATATCTTTCTCATAACCTCTCAGAGTAATTCTTCTTCAAACCCTAGAATTCTATGATCTCTCTATTCATCTGCTTCCCTCCCTAAGACCACCCTAAATCTCTTCCCTGTGACTGAAGCAGCCTTTGAACGACCACTGTGCGTGGTTTAGGGCGAAGAATGTTCGTTGTCAAACTCCCGTAACTCACTTTCAGAAACCCTAGAATCACACTTCTAACCTCTCTTAGATTTTAGGTAACTACATTTAGGCGACCATAATGGGAGGTTGTTCACTCAGTTACAGATCTCAATCATGGTAACTATTAGGAAGGAAGCCGATTCCACTAATCCAAATACGAAAAATGTTCCATTGATTCAGTCTCTGTAAATCCATTATAGACTTTGTCGAGAGAGTTATCCCTACCAGCACTTTCTCCCTTTTTCGAGTTTGACCTTAGTGAATAGGTTAGTGCGTCCCAGATCACCTGGATCTATTCCTGCATAAACGTCCCATTAACCTACTTCCACAAAAAACCTACTACCAACCCTAAAAACATTGGCTAAAGACCTTAGGACTACTGGAGACCCAAAAAACAAAAAATCTTGAAAAACCTCAGATCGATATACAAACTTATCTGAAAACTCCTTTAAAGTTACCAGTAGGGATAAATCCAATAAATCTATATCGAGTACATGTTCCCTAGATAAGGAATACTAAAACTGTTGGGAATAGCACGGACGGATCTAGTCTGTCCGCAATCGGCCTCACCGGAGAAGATGTAGCTCATTAAGAACGCGAAAGAGTAAATGAGCAACCATCCAGCTGGCCCCATCTCTCTCCAGGACCAGATGGTGATCTAAACTAGAGATTCTGACGAATATTTGCTCCAAAATTCGTTTAGGTCAAGGGACCCAACCTGATTACAGTGGACTCGGGAAGTATACTTCACTTTACTATTTTACTTATAACTCTTTCATTTTGTATCAGATTGACCTAGTTATTTTTCTGTCGGATTTGTCTTTTCGTCGTTTACAGGATAAACTTAGAGAAAACTTGGAAAGAATACAAAAAATTCGTGACCTAGACAAAAGCTTTGCAGAGCCACATAAGGTCATAAATCGCCGGCCGAGATGCATCTTGTTGTTTTCGTATTTCAGAGGATCATGACCAGAACGCTACAAAGTATAAGATGAGACTAGCTTCCAAGACATTGCTCGGCCAAAGCTCATAATTATCTTAAGATTCAAAGCCGTTGGTCGATATATTATCTCAACACCCATCCCGTCAGAAAAAAAGGAGTCCTATCAATTATTGTATGACCAAGTCTCAATGAGCCTCCATCTCGGCTATACCAATGATTATCCAGTATCATTTTCCGATGGGACCTCAATTCACCTAAGAAGAAGAAGGAGAATATCTTCGCACCTGAACCTACCAATTTAAAAGAAATCCAAAGTGAGGCCAACCATTCAGATAAAATTCCGTTACTCGACATACAACTACAACCAGTTACTGTCACTAAAGTAAAACAAAAGAAGGATCCGAGACCATAGATTTAGGATACACGTTACTCATTCAGACGCATACCATCAGTTCCCTTAGTCAAAGTCTCTTCTATCGAGAAAATCCACTTGAAAGGTAAATCCATGAGGCAGGTTATATGACGATCACTAACAACTTCATCTTTTCCACAAAGACACATGCGGCATTATCTCGACATGATTCGCCATAGACGTCTCCAACCCACAGATTATCGCTTGCCCGCCTTGAAGACTCAATCTTGTACGCTACAAGGGTCTTATTTCATTTTCCAAGCGTCCGGAGTCAATGGGAATCCCTAGTCTTATATCAAACTGGGGAATAACGATGAATCATACGTCACAAACTTGCATGGCCAACAGGAGGTGGCCCAGACATCCAGTTTTCAGATAACATATTTAGAAACAATGAACGCAAGAGTCTCTAAAGATAGGGACACATCAAAACTATTCAACTCCTCAAACCCACATCACAACCTGTTATTACTTGGGACTATAAAAATAGAGATCGACCTTTAAAATCATGAGGGGGGACTTATCTCGAGAAATCTCGCATCTCTCTTGTCTCGTCGAATTCTTCTCCGTCAGCATCTGTACTCAGCAATTGTAACCATGTCCCGGATCCTGACTGAAGATAAGATGTTTTATATGCATGCACCAGAACTATATCAAGTATAAGAAGATTTCAAATTATCTCTCCATAATAAACGCATGCAGGAGCAAACTAGCTAGGGTTCACAATCGGTTTGAAGAGGAGTCTATAGTTTTCACTCTACTCAGACACGAGTCATACTTTAGTTACATAACTCGACGAACTAAGACAAATGGGTAGAGAATTTGACGACGCGCCATTGATGAAAGTATCCTTCTATGTCTCTCCTACCATCTGTTAAAAGGGCATGATGTTTCAATACACGATCCAAGAGCTATCATCAAAACACTTAAAGGAATTGTTGCTAAATAGATCTGGATTCCGAGTTCAACTTCATATGGACATATCACCGGAAAAACAACCTCCAAATCCTAATTTTTTTCCATTATATGAAGCTTGGGTCTTTTCTGTTTGATAGTTGGGGTCAACTACTGGAATCGGACGTCAAACGAAGTTCTTACGGCCTCTGGGGTCAGGATCGCGCAAGGAAGGAACTTCTATTACGAATTTAACTTAGGTTTTTCACCTACTCGCATACCCGACGGAGAAATCTAGGGTTTACATCAAGTTCGAACTCATGAGGGTCCCATTCCTTTACCAGATGCATATGGAAAAGGTTCAGAGAGAGAAAAATATCAACCCTGGAGAAATCTTCCGACAGAGCCCCTAAATAAAATCTCTTGCTCCACGTTCAGCTGCTTCACTTTGGCCTCTGCATCTCGATACGCATGCACACTTTTCATTTAACATACGCTCTTCCAGATTAAAAATCTCTATAAAAACGAGGACCTGAACTCAACTCACTCCAACAGACTCTGACGGAGTTGAGTCATTCTAGCAGCCGCGTCACATTGAAGCGAAGATTCTCAGCAAGTCTCCCAGAAAGAAGATGATAGGTGTTGTAAACACCGTGATATTTATCTATTGTTTATGCTTTCTTTGCGGGTTTTCTTGTAAATTATGTATCTTACGATTACTTTTGAGCTAATCAGGTGAAATGGAGTCACCGAGAACAAAAGAAGAAGAAATTAGCCATTTGGAGCGAAAAGGAGCACAAAGGCCAGTTCACGTGCACTGCTATTGAGAGCCGAGCCTAGCCAAACAATAGGAGACGAACACCGCAGCTTAGTCTAGAGAAGCATGGAGCAAAGAACCTTGGTGGCCCTTAATAATGAGTGGGTGCTTATAGTCATTTTTGGTTACCCCTTATCTGCCCAACAATGGGGTGTCTTTAACAATATTCACTCCTACACAAAACCTAAATTGCAGAGAAGATTTATTTCTTCTTATCATTTTCTTCCTCCACCGAAATCAAGAGGAGAGAGGATGAGATGGTTGTGCGAGACCATTTTCCTCGTAATTAAATGATGTTGATAAAATTTCGGAGATTAGTGAACGTGATTGTTGCAATTGCCGTGAAGATCAAGTGATTGATGGTGACGAAATGGGTCCGAGTATCCGAGTTTGAAGAAAGAAGAAAAGTCTCGGTGATTGTGTTGGTGATTCTATGAAGAGATGTTGAACTTGAACTGGATATGAGAAGTTGGTGGTGATTGCATTTTGCAAAGGGAAGAGTGATTACCTATAGGTTATGGTTCGAGATGCAGCGATAGTTGCAGCTGCATTGTTAATGGAGCTGTGAATGGGGTTGAGCTCATGATGGCTCAGGTGTTTGAGCTGATATTGCAGGTTATGATTCAATTAAAATGGTTGCAGTCTCAATGGTGCGGTGTGTGCTGATTTCAGGGTCATTGGCTGAGTTGCAGTTGGTGCTTGTGAGATGATATGAAACTGGTGGTTTTGTTGCAGTGAAGGCTTGAGCAGCTGCAGGTATGCTTGACAGGGAAATAGTTATAGAGATTGAGCTGGATACAATGGAGCTGGTGCTGGCAATGGAGAAAGTGCAGTGTTGCAGCTAAAGATGGAATGGTAATGGAAAAGCAGGAAGAGGAGCTAATGAGGGTCTGGTGGCAGTGAGGCCTAGAAGAGAATGGTGTATTGAGGTGTTGGTTACAGGGAATTGTGACTGATGGAGTGGAAGGTGATGATCTAATGACAAGAAGGTGGAGTTGTTGGTGTGCAGTGGCTGAGCTGCAAGTATAAGCATCAGTTGCAGGTGAAGCATTGGCTAAGGAGGAAGTGATATTGCTGCCCATGAAGGTTGCAGCTGAGAACTGAAGCAATTGCAGGCTAGATACAGTGTGGAGTGTTATCAAATGCTATTGGTATGAACTGGTGGATTTTTGATTGGAGCAGCTGGAAGAATAGTAGAAATTTGAATATGAGATGCTGCAATGAAGGGGAATGTGATGTGGCAGTGGCAATGAAACTCAAATGGAGTTGTGCTGGGAGCTGGGTGACAATGCAGGTGGATGGTATTTTGAGCAGAGGATGGTGTTTGATTGAATGGTTTTAGCAAGAGAGAGTGGAGCTTGCAGCTGAGAAGATATTGCAGCTGGTTGTAAGCTACAGAAGATGCAGTCAACAGTGCTGGAATGGAGTTGGCAGAGTCTGAGTGTTGCAGGTTAAGCTGCTGTGCCGAGCGAGTTTAATGCCATGAAGTCGCAGCTGATAGAAGAAACGATGCTTTGCCGTGTGTTGTTCTTGAATGGGATTGGAATTTGAGGTGGATTGAGAAGGCAAGAATGGGTTTAATGTTGGATTGCAGTTGCAAAATTTAGGAGGTGCAGGCCACTATGGCTGGAAGTAAAGTGACAATGCAGGGCCATCTTGGCTGTGACACAGCTCTGCCTGTGCAATGGATTGAGCCAGTACAACTCAGTTCAGTCAGGTCAGTCAGTGACTGACTCACATACTGACTCATACTCTGACTCGATCATTGAGCCGAGTTGACCCGGCTGAGTTGGATCATTGACCGACTCGACTCACTTGACCCGAGTTGGATCATTGACCGGTGATCGGGCGGACTTTGCCGGTCACCTGAGACATTTTCCGACGACTTTTACGGCCAAGTTCCGGCCACAATACCAGATTTCCGGCGACCACTTTTGGGACATATTTTCTACATGGGTTTCTCTCTCTTATGGGCTTGGTGGATTTTCATCTAATGGACTTTGAAGACTAGACCTAATTTTAGAAGTTGGAGAAAAGCTATAAAAGGGAAAGTCTTCTACAACTTAAGGATTATCTTATATCTTATTCTTTGGAATTTTGGAGAGCCGGTTTTGTTTACGCTTCTAGGGTTTGCTTTTGTTCATCTTCTTGTTTTCAATTAATATTATTGTGATGAACTCCATAGCTATGAGTAGCTAAACATATTATTGGTTATGGGATAAAAGTTGATTTCTCAACATGTTTTTGAATCTATGAATTAGTTTTGTCTCAGTAATTTATTGTTTGTGATTCACAATTAATAGTGTTATAAGATTTGAATACTTGTTAGGTTGAGTCGGAATCAATCCGATTTGCGTTCATCTCTAAAGCTATATTAGGGTTTTCAATACGAAAAAGTTGTTTATCACTGATTCTAAGTAGCATAATTGTGGGTAGTGCTTGTAGTGATATATCCTACTAGTCACAAGTGAATCATAACTTTTGTTAAAACGTTTAGTGCTTTTACACATTCGTTTGCATTGATTAGTCTTATTCCATAATACTTATTGCTTTTAGGGAGTTAAACTTAATTGTGCTTTTACACTTTAGGTTGCTTTCTAGGAAGAATTCACATATGCATCTTTTAATGTGGTTGTGATGAAAACAGGGAATTAGCGGGATATACTTGAGATCAAGGTATCCTAGGACTATTAGTAGATGAGAGATTAAAATACCAATTCTAATCATTGATGAAAATACATGTTTGTGAATGATACTATCCCGTGACCAATATCTTCTCCTTATTGATTATTCCAATTATTTGCCTTGCCTTATTTTATTTTTATTTTAGTATTTCGTTAAAACAACAAACATCCCCCCTTGGTTACCTTAGAAACTGAAAATTGCATAACAACAATTGCCTCTCTGTGGATACGAACTCTTCCTTACCTTGTGCTTCATTTAAATTTAGTGAGTAAGAAATTGAAATTATTTTTGACGGATTGACAACCGGTCAAATTTTGGCGCCGTTGCCGGGGAGGCATACGGCTTGTTATTAAGTTTTATTTTCTTTTTACAATTTCTGCTTTTATCTTTGCTTTTCGGTTCTTGTCTTGTTTCTCACTTGTTTTGGAGAATTGTTTTCAGGTACCTAATCCCTGGCTTCTAAAGATTGGAACTACCCAAGGTGCGGGATATCTACTCGAAGAGGCACAATACTCCAACCAAGTCAAGACACAACAGAAAATCCAGAGTTAGAGGTGGAAGGCGATACTCAAGAAGAAGGAGAAAAAGAGGTTCCAATCGTAGAGGAACCACAAGTTGAAGAAGAAGAAGCAATGGGTGATGCAAATCGTTCACTCAAGGACTTGGCTTCTCATAGGCTTGATATACAATAGGGGTGTATTCGAACGAACTCTACTTTTGAGATAAAGCCGGGGTTGCTTAGAGAATTACCAAAGTTCCATGGCATGGTGAATGAAGACCCAAACAAACATCTTATGGACTTCCACACCATTGTCACGGCTATGCTTCCAGCGGATGTTGAGGCGGATGGTGCAATGTTGAAAGTTTTCCGTTTCTCTTTGATGGATAGTGCTAAGGATTGGTTGTTCTATTTACCTTCCGGAAGTGTCACAACATGGAATGGGTTGAAGAAACTCTTTTTAGAGAGATATTTTCCTGCATCAAAGGATACTCAAATTCGCAAGGAGATTTGTGGGATGAAGCAAAATGTGGGAGAATCCTTATATGAATGTTGGGAACGCTATAAGATATTGGTGGCAAGCTGCCCTCACCACCAATTCAGTGACGCTATGATCATCCAATACTTCTATGAAGGACTCCAATCAAGTGATAGGAATCTTATTGACGCTGCGGGTGGTGGTGCACTAGTGAACAAGACGGTGGCACAAGCTAGAGAGTTGATTGAAAACATGGCAGCGAACTCACAACAATTTCTGAGTCGTGGTTCGGATGTGCTTCTAAGAAGAGTGAATGAAGTGAGCGAGGTTGAGGAACTTCGTCAACAAATGGGTAACATGTCCGCAATGATGCAACAATTTGCAGCCGCGGTTATACCAAGTTCTCCTCAATGTTATGAAGATGAGCAAGCTAATGCGATCTTTCCAAATCAACAAAGACGGTATGATCCCTACTCTAACACTTACAATCCGGGATGGATAGATCACCCCAATTTTAGCTATGCCAACAAGCAAGGAGCGGTTCAACAACCTACCTTCAACTCTTCAAGTGGATTTCAACCTCAACAACAACAATTCCAGCCGAGACAACAATTTCAGCAACCACAAGCACAACAATCGATGCAAAATCAAGGTTCCGATATTGATTCAAAGCTTCAAACAATGATGCAAGGTATTTCTACCATGTTTAAAGAGAGTCAACAAGAAACTAAGAGTGCTATCAAGGAGTTGCAAACAAAAATGGGCTCCATGGCTATTGAGTTGAACCAATTGAAGGCGCAAAATAGTGGGAAACTCCCTTCTCAACCTATTAACCCAAAAGAGGGTGTCAATGCTATTACGTTGAGAAGAGGTACACAACTTGTGCAACCCGAAGTTACTGATTCGGGCAAGGTGGAAACACCCAAGGAACCTGTTTTGGAGGAGAATAATGAGGATTCTCCCCAAACTTCGAGGTACCTATTCCTAACTCTAAAACTCCGGTTTCTACTTATGTTCCTCCTTTACCTTTTCCTCGCAGATTTGCAAGTTCTAAGAAGGCGGAACTAGAAAAGGAGATTTTAGACGTTCTTAAAAAGATCCATGTGAACATACCACTCATTGATGCTATTAAGCAAGTTCCAAAGTATGCAAAGGTGTTGAAGGACTTGTGTACCAACAAACAAAGGCTCAAAGGTAATGAAGTGCTTAGTGTGGGGGAGAATGCCTCGGCAATCTTACAACACAAACTCCCACTTAAGTGCAAGGATCCGGGTAGTTTTGATATTCCCGTCACAATTGGTAACAAAACGTTTAACAAAGCTATGTTGGATTTAGGTGCATCCGTTAATGTTATGCCTGCGTCAATGTATAATTCACTTGATCTTGGTCCTCTTAAAAAGGCTGAAATTGTATTGCAATTAGCCGATCGCTCTAATGTCTACCCAATGGGTATTGTTGAGGATGTTCTTGTGAAGGTTAATCAACTTGTATTTCCAGCTGACTTTTGTGTGTTAGAGATGGATGAAGGTTCACCGGACTCGTCTCTTCCATTGCTACTTGGGCGTCCCTTCATGAAAACGGCGAAAACCATAATTGATGTGGACAAAGGAACGCTAACCATGGAGTTTGATGGAGAAAAAATACGTTTCAACATTTTCGAGACTATGAGATATCCTAGTGATGTCCACTCTTGTTTCTCCATTGATGTTATGGATACATTGGCACAACAAATGTTTGAATTAAACGGTGATGATGCTTTGGAAACCGTGTTAACTACATCCATGGATAATGGTGTAGAGTGTGGTAATGAAGTCAAGGAAGCCCTTGGTGATCTTAATTCACTACAAGGATGCCCGGAAACTCATAATATCTCTTTTATTTCTTTACCATGCAGTGATGAAAAGCTTGTACCTTCAATTGTTAAATCTCCAAAGTTAGAATTGAAACCTCTTCCCGACCACCTAAAGTACTTGTACTTGGGTGATAATGAAGAGTTACCTGTGATTGTTTCTAATGAGCTTAATGACTTACAGGAGCAAAAACTTCTAAGGGTGCTAAGGAAGTACAAGACGGCCATAGGATGGACAATTGCCGATATCAAGGGTATAAGCCCTGCCGTTTGTATGCACAAAATTCGTTTAGAGGATGATGCAAAGCCTACAAGGGAAGCACAACGTCGTTTGAATCCTCCCATGATGGAAGTTGTGAAAAAGGAGATACTCAAGCTTTTGGAAGTGGGTGTTATCTACCCCATATCCGATAGCAAGTGGGTAAGCCCGGTACAAGTAGTACCAAAGAAATCAGGTGTGACGGTGGTGGAGAATGATAAGAATGAACTTGTCCCAACTCGTGTGCAAACCGGTTGGAGGGTTTGTATTGATTACAGGAAATTGAATGCCACCACTAGAAAAGATCACTTTCCTTTACCTTTTATTGATCAAATGCTTGAACGTTTAGCTGGACACTCTTACTATTGCTTTCTTGATGGCTATTCAGGTTATAATCATATTGTGATAGCACCGGAGGACCAAGAGAAAACCACTTTCACTTGTCCTTTCGGTACTTTTGCTTATAGAAGGATACCTTTTGGCTTATGCAATGCTCCAGCTACCTTTCAAAGGTGTATGGTAAGTATCTTTTTGGAGTATGTTGAAAACATAATCGAAGTGTTCATGGATGACTTTAGTGTCTTTGGTGATTCATTTGACCTTTGCTTGAACAATTTGTCTCTAATCCTTGAACGATGTGTTGAAACAAATCTTGTGCTAATTTGGGAGAAGTGCCATTTCATGGTAACTCATGGCATAGTTTTAGGCCATATAATATCTTCTTAAGGCTTGGAAGTCGATAAATCTAAGATAGACCTTATTCGTGCTCTAACCCCTCCCACTACGGTGAGGGAGATACGTTCTTTTCTTGGTCATGCAGGTTTTTATCGTAGATTTATGAAGGACTTTTCCAAGATAGCATCACCACTTTGTAACTTATTGCAAAAAGATGTGGTTTTTAACTTTGATGAGAAATGTATGGTGGCATTCAATCGTTTGAAAGAACTTTTGATTTCAGCCCCTATCATTAAACCACCGGATTGGAGCAAGCCTTTTGAGCTCATGTGTGATGCAAGTGACTATGCGGTTGGTGCGGTGCTTGGGCAACGTGTGGGGAAGCTTCCCCATGCTATTTATTATGCTTCTAGAACGTTAAATGAGGCCCAACAAAACTACACAACCATTGAAAAAGAGTTATTAGCCATTGTTTTTGCTTTAGAAAAGTTTCGCTCTTATCTAATTGGTACAAAAGTTGTTGTCTTTTCTGATCATGCAGCGCTTAAGTACTTGCTTACAAAGAAAGAGGCGAAACCGAGGCTCATACGGTGGTTTTTACTCTTGCAAGAGTTTGATATTGAAATCAAAGACAAGAAAGGAATTGAGAACACCGTTGCGGATCACTTGAGCCGACTTGATGTGGACAAGGAGACTATTCCGTTGCGTGAAAGTTTCCCGGATGAGCAACTATTCTCAATTGCCTTTGGAGAACCATGGTATGCCGATATTGTGAATTACTTAGTTTCTAAACAAATCCCAAAGAACTTGTCTCGTGCTGAGAGGGACAAACTTAAGAGGTTAGGGAACCAATACATATGGGATGATCCATACTTATGGAAACATGGTAGTGACCAAGTAATACGAAGGTGCGTTCTCGAATCTGAATTTAACTCTATCTTGTCTTTTTGTCACTCTTATGCTTGCGGAGGACATTTTGGGAGTAAGAGAACCGCTCACAAGGTACTTGAAAGTGGTTTTTATTGTCCAACTTTGTTTAAGGATGCACATATATTTTGTACAACTTGTGATAGGTGCCAAAGAACCGGCAATCTAGGTGCCCGAAATCAAATGCCACAAACTTATATTCAATTTATTGAAGTTTTTGATGTATGGGGTATTGATTTTATGGGGCCTTTTGTCAACTCCCATGGGAATTTTTATATCTTACTTGCGGTTGATTATGTCTCAAAATGGGTGGAAGCTAAAGCCACCCCTACTAATGATTCTAAAGTGGTTTCAGATTTTGTGCAAGCTAATATTTTTGCAAGGTTTGGAATTCCAAGAGCCATAATTAGCGATGGGGGTTCTCACTTCAAAAACAGGATTTTACAAAGCTTGTTGACGAGGTACAATGTGTCGCACAAGATTGCAACACCTTATCATCCCCAAACCAATGGACAAGCCGAGGTGTCTAACCGGGAGGTGAAATCTATTCTAGAAAAGACGGTGAATCCAACAAGGAAAGATTGGAGCATGCGACTTAATGATGCTTTGTGGGCGTATAGAACCGCATATAAAACACATATTGGGATGTTTCCTTTTAGGCTTGTGTATGGTAAACCTTGTCACTTACCCGTGGAAATTGACCATAAGGCGTTTTGGGCTATTAAACAATGCAACATGGAGATGGATGGGGCTGGAAAGCAAAGGAAGTTACAACTCCAAGAGCTAGAGGAGCTTCGCAATGATGCATTTGAAAGTTCGCGAATTTATAAGGAAAAGACGAAAGCATTCCATGATAACATGATTTCTAGGAAACAATTTTGCATAGGGCAGAAAGTGCTTTTGTTTAATTCTCGCTTGCATTCATTTCCGGGTAAATTAAGGTCACGATGGATCGGACCTTTTATTGTTACTAATGTGTTTTCTCATGGTGCGGTGGAAATTCGTAGCATAGCTACGGGGAAAGAACTTAAGGTTAATGGGCACTAGGTTGAAACCATATTATGAGAATTTCACTTCGAAGTGGTGGAAGGAGTTAACTTTGTGGATGTACTCCCTCTGGAGGAGTCTTAGAAAGCAAGGAGATAGTCGGGCTGACGACTTTAAACCAAGCGCTAATTGGGAGGCAACCCAAAAGATGAGTATTTCTTGTCTTGTATTTATTTCTTGTCTTGTTTTTAGTTTTTCTTGTCTTGTTTTTTGTTGATTTCTTGTTAGGATTTCCCACCTTGACTTACTTTGGACGATTCAATTACATTGAGGACAATGTAAAGTTTAAGTGTGGGGGAGTGGTTAAGCATTTGCGTTGTAAATTTTTGAAAATTTTCAACTTTTGTGAAAACTAGTGAATAAGAAAACTCCAACTTATGGTTAGTTTAGAGTCACATAGTATACATGTCGCTAAGATTACATCGAGAATCTCATAATAGTATTTGAACTTAGAGATGACGAGAGAACATGATCGGGTTTCTTAATTGTATGAGAGTTAAAGTTGGATTTAACCATGCCAGTGGAAAATAAGGTGCAGACTGAAATTCGGTATTAGAGTAGTGGTCCCCTATAGTGGAGACTACCCAAGTTACATAATGTGAGGCACCAACCTTCAATTCTTTGACCTGTCTAAATTTGTGCTTTTTGAGTGTGTGTCACCGTACGTAAATTCCGGGCAGAATGGTGAGCTGCCCAACTTCCCACCATAGAAGCACTATTTTGATCTCTTGAGTGCTATTTTTATCAACCATGATGGTGACATCGAATTGCTAACTTACATACCACTTGTAATCTTGTTCGCAGTTAGCACCATCCACCTTATCTCTCTACACCAACAGGTCCATAGAAACACCATCATCATCAACAAGAAGAGCATCACAAATTTGAAGGAAAGTTGAACACGTTCGAGGTTTACAAGCAACGTGATGTAATTGAGCGATTTGATTTAAGTAAAGCAACAAAACAAGGAGCAGAATTTTTATAAGTTGAAGACTATTGTACAAGAGTGAAAATTATCAAGGATGAGAGTTCGAGAAGTTTATGATATCAAGACACACAAGTTGTGAAGAATCAAGTGGTAAAGTACTTACACCATGGCCTTTGTACTTACGTTTTTATTTTGTTTTATTTGTATTTTATTTTTCTCTTATCTCAAAAAAAAAACAGAAAAAGAAAAGAAGAAGAAAAAAATTTATTGGGTTTGTATAGTTTGTTTTTAGTTTTGTATTCTTTCAATAAAGCCAAGGGAAAGAAGGAATATCTATAATGAAGTTTCAAGCGACAAGGAATTAGAGGAAAAAATCATATTGTCAAGATTCTACGAAGTTCAAGAGTTATCATCAAGAGTTGAAGACCGAAGACGAAGATGAAGACACCGATAGAAGACCGAAGACGTTTCTATGGATCTTTGTGAGAGTGGTGCTAGCTGCACGCGCGAACGGATACAAGGTAAGTAAGCATATTCCCACCTTCGTTAAGTGGTTGATTTCCTTTCGAAGAGATCGTCGAGAAAAATGGGTTTTCAAAATTATAAAAGATGTGGGTTTTCAAAATACTTCGGAGGGTTTTACCTTCCTACCATTCAACGTGTCGCAGGATTCTCTCTTCATTCCTACCTGGACACATGTGTGACCCATAAAGAGTTGTTTATTATTGAGAGCAATATCATAAAACCCTTTTGTTGTGAGGCAGAGTCGAGACTTTTGATCACTTCGAACCCGAATTTTTGTCGAGAAGGGATGGTTATTTCTCTCTCAACTTTTAAGAATGAGATTGTGTTCATTTATGTGTCTAACTTCTTATGAATAGTGTGCAGAATCTCTATGTCTTCTTAGCGCGTTGGATACTATCATTACGGAGAACTAGTAAGTTGGAAAAATAGGTTTTGTGGGTATATCTCTAGTAAACCCTCACGAGACTATAACTCGTCCACTAGGGACACCTAGGGGTTTAAAGGCTTGTTATTTATGCTAAAAGTGACCGTAGCCTCGACGACACGGAGTTGTATGTATCTTTTTGAATTGTTTTGTTTGATTTGCTCGAGGACTAGCAAAGTCTAAGTGTGGGGGAATTTGATAGGTGTTGTAAACACCGTGATATTTATCTATTGTTTATGCTTTCTTTGCGGGTTTTCTTGTAAATTATGTATCTTACGATTACTTTTGAGCTAATCAGGTGAAATGGAGTCACCGAGAACAAAAGAAGAAGAAATTAGCCATTTGGAGCGAAAAGGAGCACAAAGGCCAGTTCACGTGCACTGCTATTGAGAGCCGAGCCTAGCCAGCAATAGGAGACGAACACCGCAACTTAGTCTAGAGAAGCATGGAGCAAAGAACCTTGATGGCCCTTAATAATGAGTGGGTGATTATAGTCATTTTTGGTTACCCCTTATCTGCCAGCAATGGGGTGTCTTTAACAATATTCACTCCTACACAAAACCTAAATTGCAGAGAAGATTTATTTCTTCTTATCATTTTCTTCCTCCACCTGAAATCAAGAGGAGAGAGGATGAGATGGTTGTATGAGACCATTTTCCTCTGTAATTAAATGATGTTGATAAAATTTTAGAGATTAGTGAACGTGATTGTTGCAATCTTAGTGAAGATCAAGTGATTGGTGACGAAATGGAGTCGAGTATCCGAGTTTGAAGAAATCGAGATCGAGATGAGATGAAGACCTAAAGATGATGTTGCTGATGAATCTGAGAAGATGGGTTGTATTCGCATCAAGAACTTGTACAGAGAAGATTAAGAAACTGATGCCATGGATTAATGGGTACTTGTGATGATTCTCAGGGTTTTGTTGAAGAATAGGGATCCAAAATCACAGAAGGAATGGCTCGAATTAAAGATGGGTTTCTGGATTAGAGTGATTGATCTGTTTTTAAAGGGATTTGAAGAAGAAAAGTCCGGTGATTGTGTTGGTGATGCTATGAAGAGATGTTGAACTTGAACTGGATATGATAAGTTGGTGGTGATTGCAGCTGCAAAGGGAAGAGTGATTACCTACGGGTTATGGCACGAGATGTAGCCGAGCTGCAGTGTTAATGGAGCTGTGAATGGGGTTGAGCTCATGATGGCTCAGGTGTTTGAGCTGATATTGCAGGTTATGATTCAATTAAAATGGTTGCAGTCTCAATGGTGCGGTGTGTGCTGATTTCAGGGTCATTGGTGAGTTGCAGTTGGTGCTTGTGAGATGATATGAAACTGGTGGTTTTGTTGCAGTGAAGGCTTGAGCAGCTGCAGGTATGCTTGACAGGGAAATGGTTATAGAGATTGAGCTGGATGCAATGGAGCTGGTGCTGGCAATGGAGAAAGTGCAGTGTTGCAGCTAAAGATGGAATGGTAAAGGAAAAGCAGGAAGAGGAGCTAATGAGGGTCTGGTGGCAATGAGGCCTAGAAGAGAATGGTGTATTGAGGTGTTGGTTACAGGGAATTGTGACTGATGGAGTGGCAGGTGATGATCTAATGACAAAAAGGTGGAGCTGTTGGTGTGCAGTGGCTGAGCTGCAAGTATAAGCATCAGTTGCAGGTGAAGCATTGGCTAAGGAGGAAGTGATATTGCTGCCCATGAAGGTTGCAGCTGAGAACTGAAGCAATTGCAGGCTAGATACAGTGTGGAGTGTTATCAAATGTTATTGGTATGAACTGGTGGATTTTTGATTGGAGCAGCTGGAAGAATAGCAGAAATTTGAATATGAGATGTTGCAATGAAGGGGAATGTGATGTGGCAGTGGCAATGAAACTCAAATGGAGTTGTGCTGGGAGATGGGTGACAGTGCAGGTGGATGGTATTTTGAGCAGAGGATGGTGTTTGATTGAATGGTTTTAGCAAGAGAGAGTGGAGCTTGCAGCTGAGAAGATATTGCAGCTGGTTGTAAGCTACAGAAGATGCGATCAATGATCTTTGGAATGGAGTTGGCGAGTACGAGTGTTGCGGAGTTAAGCTCTTTGTGCCGAGCGAGTTTAATGCCATGAAGTCGCGGTGATAGAAGAAACGATGCTTTGCCGTGTGTTGTTCTTGAATGGGATTGGACTTTGAGGTGGATTGAGAAGGCAAGAATGGGTTTAATGTTGGATTGCGGTTGCGAGAATTTAGGAGGTGCGAGCCACTACCATTTTGGAAGTAAAGTGACAATGCGGGGCCATCTTGGTGACGTGACACGGCTCTGCTGTGCAATGGATTGAGCCAAGACAACTCGGTTCGATCAGTCGATCGATGATCGACTCACATCTTGACTCATACTCTGACTCGATCATTGAGCCGAGTTGACCCGGCTGAGTTGGATCATTGACCGACTCGACTCACTTGACCCGAGTTGGATCATTGACCGGTGATCGGGCGGACTTTGCCGGTCACCTGAGACGTTTTCCGACGACTTTTACGGCCAAGTTCCGACCACAATACCAGATTTCCGGCGACCACTTTTGGGACATATTTTCTACATGGGTTTTCTCTCTTATGGGCTTGGTGGATTTTCATCTAATGGACTTTGAAGACTAGACCTAATTTTAGAAGTTGGAGAAAAGCTATAAAAGGGAAAGTCTTCTACAACTTAAGGATTATCTTATATCTTATTCTTTGGAATTTTGGAGAGCCGGTTTTGTTTACACTTCTAGGGTTTGCTTTTGTTCATCTTCTTCTTTTCAATTAATATTATTGTGATGAACTCCATAGCTATGAGTAGCTAAACATATTATTGGTTATGGGATAAAAGTTGATTTCTCAACATGTTTTTGAATCTATGAATTAGTTTTGTCTCAGTAATTTATTGTTTGTGATTCACAATTAATAGTGTTATAAGATTTGAATACTTGTTAGGTTGAGTCCGGAATCAATCCGATTTGCGTTCATCTCTAAAGCTATATTAGGGTTTTCAATACGAAAAAGTTGTTTATCCCTGATTCTAAGTAGCATAATTGTGGGTAGTGCTTGTAGTGATATATCCTACTAGTCACAAGTGAATCATAACTTTTGTTAAAACGTTTAGTGCTTTTACACATTCGTTTGCATTGATTAGTCTTATTCCATAATACTTATTGCTTTTAGGGAGTTAAACTTAATTGTGCTTTTACACTTTAGGTTGCTTTCTAGGAAGAATTCACATATGCATCTTTTAATGTGGTTGTGATGAAAACAGGGAATTAGCGGGATATACTTGCGATCAAGGTATCCTAGGACTATTAGTAGATGAGAGATTAAAATACCAATTCTAATCATTGATGAAAATACATGTTTTTGAATGATACTATCCCGTGACCAATATCTTCTCCTTATTGATTATTCCAATTATTTGCCTTGCCTTATTTTATTTTTATTTTAGTATTTCGTTAAAACAACAAACATCCCCCCTTGGTTACCTTAGAAACTGAAAATTGCATAACAACAATTGCCTCTCTGTGGATAAGAACTCTTCCTTACCTTGTGCTTTATTTAAATTTAGTGAGTAAGAAAGTGAAATTATTTTTGACGGATTGACAACCGGTCAGAAGACCAGGAGGGGTGATGTTAAAAGTTATATTCCTTGCTTCACTGAGAACCGATCATAAGTCATTAACTGGAGGGACGAATGACATAATTTATCTCCTTCATCGTAGCAACATGGTCGTACCTTTTCCGTATATCCTTATACAACTCTGCATATCCAGCATCAACATCGAGTTCCTCTATGAGTACGACATCTGAGTCTAGGATTGCTTTAGGACCAAAGAAAACAAGACCACCAATAGGATATTCCGTGACATTCAGCGGTAGTGCTTCATTTTTTCGAGGTTCTTCAATGTGAGAAGTACTAATAACTGGGGACTGTAGACGCCTGAGTCATCATTGAAGGAATTTCCATATCTTGAGGCATTCCATATCTTAAGTATACAAAAGTGGAAGTCAAATGAATTTCACGGAATATGAAGGTTTGAAGACATATTGTTGATGGTGGTTTTTAGTTCAGGGCTAAAATTGTAAAACCTTGTATTTAATGTACCGTCATTCTGCAGAGAGACGAAGCCATTTGAATTAATGAGTGCCCAACCTATTTACTTACACATTTATTGATCAATTCAATATATTAACATGAAATGTATCCAGAATGGTGCATGTGGCAACAATCCCAAATATTCTGTAAATTTTAACATCCCGCCTGTATTATTAAGGCTCATTGAATACTTTTTGTGCTATGTTCCCCGGCTGAACCCCTAATATTGATATGACATGACAATTAGTGTTCACTCGCAGCTAAGTAGCATGAATTTCCCGAAGTATCAAGATTAAGGTCTGCATAAAAGTATTCAGTCAGAAGACGCGCTAACGGCTCTCTGAAAATAAAAGAACTCTGTGTCAACATGCAAAACTCACCGAATTTAATCAATTTTGTGATAATTCACAAGATTCAAATATCAACTTAATTAATTTGTAAAAATTAGGTTTTTTGCGCCCTGCGCAGTATCTCAGACCCTGCTGGTCGAAATTAAACCTAGGCAAGTGTAGGATCAGGATATCGCAACAACAACACCTCGCGAGATCAATAAATGACGATATTGCGAGAGTGTCGCAAATGAGTAATATAAATGACGCAATGAATGACGGCAGCCAAAACACGAGAAAGATGTGAAGACTTAGCGAGATTTAGGAAACTTGCGAGAATATATATTTGAACGTCTGCGATATTTCGCAAGTCATTCCCGAAAATAAAGGACAGCTTAGCTGTCATCCATTGTGTAATACCCTATATAAGGAGTTGAGCAGGACTATTGTGGGGAGGTTCTTTACGAGTGTTAGGCAAGTTATTAGGAGAGAGAAAGTCTGTAGTGATTGTAATTTCTTTAGCTCTTTTCCATCCTATTTTGTAAACGATTAAAGAATTAATCAATAGAAAATCATAATTGTTCATCTTTAAATGTCTTAGTTGTGTGGATTCTTGTGAGGGGTGTAGTGTAGGATTTCCTGCAACTACATATTGGCGCTAGAAACAGGGAGATTGAAGATAAGAGATTGGATATTGTCATTAAAATTGTTCAAATCAAGAGTATGATGGATAAATTGGAGAAAATCAGAATCAAAGAGAGTGATGGAGAATTGGAATGTAATATGATTACAAAAACAATGGTTAATGAATTTCATGAAAGTATCAGAGGGAGAATACACAAAAGAGACTTTGAAGGAAAGAAAATTATAACAGCAGAGAAGATGTCACCCTTGAAAGAATGGGAAAAACAGAGGATTATATTCACGGCAACGGAGATATCAGGAGAAAATTTAAATCACACCTCTCCACTAGTGATTACGATAAGTGCAAGTAAAGAAGAAGGAAAATTAACAAAAACAGTGGAAGAATGGGCAATAAATAGAACTTTGGTAGATACAGGGAGTTCAGTGAATATAATGTTTTATCATGCTTATAAAAAATTGGGGTACAAAGATGAAGAAATGACTTCCACAACATATCATATCTATGGTTTCGGCAAATCAATAACAAAACCTAAAGGGGAAATAAAAATACGAATTTTGTTGGGAGAAATTGAAACACATGTGATGTTATGTGTAGTGAATATAGAATCACCATATAACATGCTGTTGGGAAGACCATGGATACATGCAATAAAAGCTGTAGCATCAACATTTCATCAATGTGTCAAATTTCCTATACCAAGTGGAATTGGCGAAATCAGAGGAGATGCGATAAAGGAAGGATATATCATCAAATCAAGTAAAACATTATGAAGAACATGTGAAGAGGCGAAAAGATCGCAAGAAGATGGCAAAAGCGCGAAAAAGGAAGAAGAATTTAGAACTTACATGATAAGAGCAGAAGAAGGAAAAGGAATATATGGTGAAGAAAATGAACTTGCGAAGGAAGTAAAAGGACCAACGCCCATGGGAGAACCGAAGGCTAGTTACACTGCGGCAGAACCAACGAAGGAAGTGAATATTGAAACTGAATAAGAACCCAAGATGTTAAAAATTGGGACAAAAATGGAGGCAGATGAGGAAAGAGAGACTATTGATTTGCTGCGAGATTATAAAGACATATTCGCGTGGGATATGGATGAGATTCCTGGAATAGATCCATCTGTAGCATGCCATAAATTAGAGATTGATAAAAATGCAAGACCATTCAAGCAGAGAATTAGAAAAATTGCAACAACATATCATACTCAAATAGAAGAAGAGTTACAGAAGATGCTTGACGTCGGAATTATTAGACAAGCAAAATATCCCGAGTGGATAGCAAACATGGTCGTATTCCCAAAGAAGAAAAAAGGGATAAGAATTTGCATAGATTTTACCGATCTAAACAAAGCTTGTTCAAAAGATAGTTTTCCTTTGCCAGATATTCCTGATGAGTGCCAAATAGTGCATATTTATACACCTTTTTATTGGCATTTTACTCATCTTTTGTGCTCAGAAATCAGATATTATCCCAGATTCTGTGTTTTCTTTGTTTTCAAGAATAAATATTTGTATTAATTAATTTTGTATTTTTAGGTACTAAATAAAGTCGGAGAAACCGAGGAGCCAAAAGAGCGAAGACTCGAGAGGCAAGTGTCTATGGAGCAAAAGTCGAAGCCGCGCAGGCAAGCGGTTGCAACCCAACAAGTAGCAACTCATCTACAAGACATGGGCCCAAGCTATCCATCTCCGACCCGTGACCCGGATCCGAGTCCGTCTCATCCAGGACGTTAGATTTGATCTACCCTGCATCCGATGGTCGCTCAGCCTTGCACATCAACATTTGATGCTCTCGCTCTCAACAGCAGAATCACCCGCTTACATCATGAGCCGTTCAGATCTCTCCCACGCATCCGACGCTCGCTGCACACCTCACATCATCCTTTGCTATGCCCGCCTCACACCAAAACCACCAACACCCTATACCCCCCACACCAAACCCTATTCTCTTCTTCACCTTCTCTTTCTTCTCCCGACAGAGCAGAGCTCTGCTCTTCTTCCTCTCTACCCCGACCAACCCTCTGCAGCGCCACCTTCCCTTCTTCCCTGACAAAGCCATCACCACCACTCCATCTCTACACCCGTACCAGTACTCTCTCTCTCTCTCAATTATCTCTTTCATAGCTTCTCATCAACCTAGAAGCTAGGTTAGAGATAATTAGGGTTAGGGTTTAACCAACAACCCCTGCATGGCGTTCTCAGAGCCGAAGTGACAGTGGAGAAGCGATTCAGAGTATGGGTGAGAGTGTCTTGGTTTTGTTTTCCATTTAATTTCTATTTTAAAAATAAATTAGGGTTTGAAGTTTTGGGTATTTGGGCATGTATAAATAGAATGGAACATTGGATGTTAGAGGCATGCAGGCTAGCTGTGAGCACCACTTAGTGTTAATTTGTGCTTTATTTTGTTGATGTTTTAATTAAATAATGGGGTTGGGATGAAACCCTGGATTGCATGTTAAGTTGTTCCCTTTGTGTTTATTGTTGTTGTTATGCTTAATTAGAAAGATTGAATTAGCTAATGGAGCACATGACCCTGTGATAGAGAGTGTCTTGTAAGAAGACACTCTATACTAGGGGAGTGTGTGAAATTAGCCAAGACATTATCATGTTATTCTTCCTGGAATGAATCAAGAGCATAATTAGATTAGGAATTGCCTTAGCATAAAATCAAGTGGTGGATTCTCTACTTTGAGTATCTCACAATTTAGTTCTTTGCCTTAGTTTAGAGTCACTACACCTCGTCGCATCGACAACAAACCAATTATAGCTTTGTGTTACTGATCACTCATAGAATTGATTAAGTAAGCCATTAGATCATCTTAAGCACCACAAGTCTCTGTGGGATCGACTCGTACTTGTGCCCTGTGCTTCATAGCAGACACCGTGCACTTGCGGTATAATTTGTAGGCTAAAACATAAACACCTTTCCAGACCTACCAAGTTTTTGGCGCCGCTGCCGGGGACTTGGCGTGTGCCCTGTTGACTGTTGGCTTGCTTTACTGAGTTCCAATCCTCCCTTGTACATATTTACTTTAAAGTGTTCTTTGTAACCCCTGTATTAGTATAAATCAACTGAAGTGCATCTTTTTACATTTTTGTTTGCACCTGAATCATTGCCTCATTTCAGTGCATTTAGTTCATTGCACTTCAGCTGTTAGTTAAACTTAGTTGTAGTTAGCTCATATTTGCTCATCTGCATTCCTGCATCTCATAAAACCCCACCCGAAGCATCGGTTGTGTGTTCTTGTCATCTGTGCACATCCATTGAAGTAAAAGAGCTGTAAGATAGTGGTGCATTGCACTCACCATCCCACTTAACATCTTACTCGGCTTAGTCTCTGTCCCATTGGGTTCAATCCGACTACATTGGCCTAATCCATCAAATACCCATTGCTAAAACTCTCATCTATGCTATTTGGTTCTGTTAAGCAAATCTGGGAACTAAACTTTTGTGTTGAGCTAGCGAGTACCTTTGAATTTCTTGAGTAAGGCCAAGGAAACCGAGTTCACAAGCCCGAGCAAAGCCGCAATTGAGTCTTGGGTATAACCTTGCCTGCAAACCGTGGCCGTCTTTGTGCAACCAACTAGAGCCATCTCGAAAACCCGTGCATTCTGAAATTTGCTCGAGCTACGGCTGCAAACCCCATTGCACGATTGACCTGCAATGCATGCTTGATTTTACCCTAAACCTAGTGTGAGTTGTGCTATTTCATGTCTTTGTGTCATTTGCCAACCCCTGTCTTGATTAACCCTATCTTTGTGTTCATTTGCCAAAGCATTCACATAACCCCGCCAACAGCATAACTTGCACACAACCTGTGCAACTGGGGATGACCAAAACTAGGCATACCAAGGTCAGAACCCAGTTCCACTAGGCATTTCACAAAATTCCACTAGGCTTTGCAAACCAACCGGGTCGCTAACTTACCGACCTAAATCAAGCCCACATCAACTATTACATTGGTTTGTGCACAAATCAAGCCCACAAACTGGTGATCACAAATCGAAACCCGGTTTCTTTGGCTAGAACCAGATTTCACTAAGTCTCACCTAAACTGGGCTTTGCTTCTGCAACACTTTCAGCCCACATAAGTTCAGCTGATGGGCTGTGCATAACTGAAGCCCGCAATCACTGGGCTGCACCTAACTGAAGCCCACATCCACTTGGGCTGCAACCAAACAACCAAAGCCCTCATAAAACCAAACAAGACCACACAACTAGGCTTCCCACTTAAACCAAAGAAACCCAATAAACCAAATGAATCCCATTGAAACCAAAACCAAATCCCAATAAACCAAAGCCCACATAAACCAAACTAGATTTTGAGTTCAATTTGAGTGCTAAATCATGTCAGGATTTCGGCCTGCAATAGGGGATACAAACAAATCAATTAGAGACTTGCTTACGGGCACGCTTCACAATATGAACCCCCCACATACCATAGTGATTTTAGGGAATATTATGAGCCTTCTCAGGGCCCTGACCTCACATACCCTAATCATTATGACCACATGTATCATCAACCACCATGGGAGGATGAGCAATTCTATCCTCCAATGAACCCATGTATGCACTCAATGGAAAACCTCATAGAGCAAAACAATGTTAGATTTGAATTGAATGCAATGCATGATCATCCATATAGCAACATGTCTGAATTTCCCTTCTCTAGTGAACCATGTGCACAACCATGTAATGATCATTCATATGAAACATGCATACCCACTAGTGAAGACTCCCCTTCAATAGAACAACTCACTATGATTCTTCAAAGGAACCTGATTGAGTTACAAAATGAAGATTGGAAGGAATATTATGATAGGATGTTTGTTATTCACGACAATTATGGAAATAGTGTTTCTAGTCCCACTCATGCAACTAACCTTTGAATACGAACCTAATCTAGAAGTAGATGAGTACACTAGAAATGCTACAATTTTGAATGGAGAGATGAATTTTTGCTATGATGATGATGATGATGAATATGATATGTTAGAAGAGCATGTGCATCTTTGAAAATATGATGGAATCTTTTGGTTCGAGAGACGTTAGACGTCTCTTTCGTGAACCCTATGAATGATACTTCTTCTAACATTCATACATGTGATATTAAATATGAGCTTAGTTTTGTGAAATTCTTCGGTGAATGTGAGCATGCTTTACCACCTGTTTGTGACCTAGGAATAGCTGAATTGTCTGTTGACACAAATGATTCAATGCATGTGCCTGATTCCATGCCTAGGTTACAGCATGATATCTCTCCTAGTCATGTTGTACATGAGAGTGATGATGATTATGACATGGAGATTGATGAACTGTTTTATGCAGGTGAACATGATTTACCCTCTTCTGACTTTAGGAAAGTATGTGACGGTGCAAATGATTTTATACATGAAAACAACTTAGATGTACCTAACCCCTATCCTGAGTCACAAATTGAAACTCCTCCACCAAACCTAGGTGTAGTTTGTCACAAAATTGCAAAACCAACTTTTCTGAGAATGCCTAATTTAGGCCTAGAACTTTGTGCTTCCCAAGTCCTCTTGGACTATTTTGCATCAAAGTATAACACTTTTAAGAAGCCACGGTTGGAATGTGTATGTCTGCCTGTTCTTAGCAAAACTCATTTTGAGTTAGACCTTTTGCATGATGTACCGTTAAAATTGCAAGATTTTGTGCTCCCAAACACACCCGTTCATAAGTTTAGGTTTGGGGAAGATCATTCACATACACAGTCTTACTTGCACTCTCATATTATATTTGTGTAAGGCTATTGATGTTTGTACATACCGTCTTTTGGGTTGATCCTCAACTCTTTAGACTGTTGGTTTATGGTGAATTTTCATTGTATATAATCCAGTAGGACTTGTTAAATTTTTCTTTTCTTGAATCGGTTGAGTCTTCTTGTGCATATATTGTGCTAATCCGATATGATCTCCGCTGAGAATGTTGGATTCTAGCCTTGACTAATGAAGCTCCAACCTTGCTTTCGCCGACATCCGGTAATCTCTTCCCTTTTCTCTTATCAGCATAGTTCTCTCGGTATGTGATTGTTTAAAATTTTTCTATATGTTGACACATTGAGGACAATGTTTGATTTAGGTTTGGGGGTGCATTTGCATTTAGAGTTTTTAGTCTTTTTAATCTTTTATTTTCAAAAAAAAAAAAAAAAAAAAAAAAAAAAAAAAAATTTTTTTTGTAAAAAACACCAACTTTTAGAGATTTTAGAGTCACTAGCATGCTTCTAGCTATGTTTACATAGAGAATCGACCGAAATAATGAAATTGGAAGTCTTAGGAGAACACAATCGGGTTTCTTAGTTGATTAGAGCGTTAAAGTTGGATTTAACCATACGGAGAGCGAATTAGGTCTTGTTTAGATATTCGGTAGTAGAATTGTGATCACCCATAGTGGAGACTACCCATTTTACATCAAGTGAGGCACCAACCTTCAATTTTTGCAACTTTCTAGAAAAGTTTGTTAGAGTGTGTGTCACCGTACGTCAATTAGGGTAGGAATGGTGAGCTACCCAACTTCGCACCAATTTCAGCACTACTTTTGATCTCTTGAGTGCTAGTTTTTGTCAATCATGAGGGTGACGTCTAAAGATGAAAACTCCTTCTAAATATCGATTTGCAGTTAGCATCACTCTCTCTCTCTCAATCAACAGACCCATAGAAACACATCATCGTCAACAAACGGAGCATCATCAGAATATTGAAAGAAAAATTGATATAGTCCAAGGTTTACGTGCAACAAAGAAAAAGAAAAGAAAATAGGATGAGAATTAATAAAATTTATAAAATCAAGACAATACAAGTTATGGAAAAATTGAGTGATAAAGTCCTTTGTCCATGGAGTTAGTTATTTCATTATTTGTATTTTTATTTTCACTTTTTGTAAAAAAAAAAAAAAAAAAAAAAAAAATCAAAAATCAAAAAAAATATTGTAGTTTATTTTTGCTACCACCATGGTAAAGAAGAGTTCAAAAAAAATCCAAACAACAAGGAATTTGAGTAGAAAAATTAAAATTTGTCAAGTTTTGTGAAGTTTAGAAGTTCGTCATCAACATTTGAAGACCGAAGATTGAAGACGTTTCTATGGTTCTTATGAGAGAGTGATATTAATTGCCGATCGGGTGAGAAGGTAAGTGAGTACTCCCACCCTTGCTAATGGTTGATTTCCTTTCTTAGAGATCATCAGAAAAAGATTCTTTTTGTCCACACTACGTGGAGTCTCAGATTTTATTTCGGAAGGTTATCCTTCTTACCTACAACGTGTGCGGGATTTCTCTCTTTATTCTGCCTGCACACATGAGAGACTAAAAATCGATCTTTTTGAGTGAAATTATCATAAAACCCTAATGGTGAGGCGAAGTCGAGGCTTATGATCACAATCGAATCCGAATTCTTTCATATGGTATGGTTACTTCTCGCTCGGCACTTAAGGATGAGAATGCGTTCTTTGGTAGTTCTAACACATTACTAGCATGCGAAACTCTATGTCCTCATAGCTCCTTGGATGCTTGAGACTCTTTTACACTATGAAGTTGGAGAAGGTTTTGTGGGTACACCTCTGGTAAACCCTCACGAGACTACAACTCATCCACTAGGGACACCTAGGAGTTTAAAGGCTTAGTGCATACGCTAAATGCATTCGAGAGACCTGCGACAGGGGTATAGTTAGGATTTCTTCATTGTTGTTCACTTGAGGACAAGTAAAATTCAGGTTTGGGGGTATTTGATGAGTGCCAAATAGTGCATATTTATACACCTTTTTATTGGCATTTTACTCATCTTTTGTGCTCAGAAATCAGATATTATCCCAGTTCTGTGTTTTCTTTGTTTTCAAGAATAAATATTTGTATTAATTAATTTTGTATTTTTAGGTACTAAATAAAGTCCGGAGGGCGAGGAGCCAAAAGAGCGAAGACTCAGAGGCAAGTGTCTATGGAGCAGAAAGCCGAAGCCCGCGCGCGCAACAGTTGGAACCCAACAAGTAGCAACTCATCTACAAGACATGGGCCCAAGCTATCCATCTCCGACCCGTGACCCGGATCCGAGTCCGTCTCATCCAGGACGTTAGATTTGATCTACCCTGCATCCGATGGTCGCTCAGCCTTGCACATCAACATTTGATGCTCTCGCTCAATAGCAGAATCACCCGCTTACATCATGAGCCGTTCGGATCTCTCCCACGCATCCGACGCTCGCTTGCACACCTCACATCATCCTTTGCTATGCCCGCCTCACACCAAAACCACCAACACCCTATACCCCCCACGACCAAACCCTATTCTCTTCTTCACCTTCTCTTTCTTCTCCCGACAGAGCAGAGCTCTTCTCTTCTTCCTCTCTACCCCGACCAACCCTCTGCAGCGCCACCTTCCCTTCTTCCCTGACAAAGCCATCACTACCACTCCATCTATACACCCGTTGGTAGGCCTCGGAATGTGTATAATTTATGGCCTACGGTGATAACCGCAAGTGCACGGCGTCTATCGGAGACGCGGCAAGTACGGGTCGAACCACAGAGACTTGTGGTGCTCTTAAGGTGATCTTATGGCTTCCTAAACTGAGTTCTAAGAGTGACAAGTAACAACTGGGGTTTTGTGCCGATACGGCTGAGTTGTAATGGTGTGAACCTAAACTAAGGTATAAAACAGAGATAGAAAGGTGATACTAGGGCTGCAAATCCACCACTAACCTACACTGTGTCTTCAACTCATGATATTACTCTTGTTCTTATGCTAGATAAAGGCGAGGTGTCAAGTCTGCCTTAAACCTAAAGTGTTTCTCGGGTTGACGGGTTAATCACAACTAAAGTATATTTCCAAAGTATTACATGTCTGATTAGAGTACAAATAATCGAGGATCATAATAAATTCATTAAGCTTGGGTTGGAGCATAAACAACACGAGGGAATCAAACTATAGTGTATCCATGGCATTGGCATGCCTTTGTGAGAGCAAAGTGTTATCACACTGAGATTAATTCTATCTAGAAAATAGTTAAGCATTCAAGAACAGTTCATGAAGAAACACACAGTGATAAGCTAGGGTTTCATCTCAAACCCTAGTAATTTAAATTAAAGCATCAAAAAAATAAACAAACTACAAATTAACCCTAATTGAAGGACTGGCTAGTCCAGGCATCAACAAAAATAACTTCTACATCATCTATTTATACATGCAGGCAAAATTGCCAAACCCTAATTCCAAAATCGAAATTAAATATAAAGTAATTCAAACCCATACTCTGATTGCTGTTCTCCCCTGTCAATTCGTGCTCAGAACTCCTCTTGCATGATTGGGTGAAACCCTAGTTATATTTATCTCTCACATAGCCTCTAGGGTTGAGAGAGGCTGCGAGAGACAACTAGAACTAGGGGGCTCTTTGTGGTTGTGCGGTTGGTGGTGATGGCGACAAGAGATAAAGGAGTTGGTGGTGGTGAGGCTCGGCATGGCTCGCTCGAGCTTGGTCGGGGGAGAGGAGATGGAGAAGAGTAGAGGAGAAGAAAGAGAAGAAGGAGAAAGAATGGGGTGTAGTCGATAGGTGTAGGGGTATGGGTCATTTTGCTGCGGAGCAGACGCATCGATGGGTGATGGAAAGGCCTCAGCGAGCGTTGGATTTAGCTGGAAAAGATCTGAACGGCTGAGGGAAGGCTCAGAGTAAACTGGTGTTGAGCGGGAGCATCAATCGTTGATGTGCTAGGCGGAGCGACCGTTGGATGTAGGCCGAGGGAGATCTCAATGGCTCAGAGTGAGCGGGCTCGGATCCGGGTCATGGCTAGCTCTGGCCCATGTCTTCTTTGTTGGGTTGCAACTGATTCGCGCGCGGGCTTTGGCTATCTACTCCATAGATGCTCGACTCCAATTCTTCGCTCTTTGGCTCCTCAGTTTCTCCGAGCTTTATTTATTACCTAAAAACACAAAATTAATTAATACAAATATTTATTCTTAAAAACAAAGAAAATACGAGAACGGGATAATATCGATTTATGAGCACAAAAGATGAGTAAAATGCCAATAAAACGGTGTATAAATATGCACTATTTGGCACTCATCAAATACCCCCAAACCTGAATTTTACTTGTCCTCAAGTGAAACAGAAATTAAGAAATCCTAACTATACCCCTGTCGCAGGTCTCTCGAATGCATTTAGCGTATGCACTAAGCCTTTAAACCCCTAGGTGTCCCTAGTGGACGAGTTGTAGTCTCGTGAGGGTTTACCGAGAGGTGTACCCACAAAACCTTCTCCAACTTCGAGTGTAAAGAGTCTCAAGCATCCAAGAAGCTATGAGGACATAGAGTTTCTGCATGCTAGTAACATGAAGTTAGAACTACCAAAGAACGCATTCTCATCCTTAAGTCCGAGTGAGAAGTAACCATACCATATGAAAGAATTCGGATTCGATTGTGATCATAAGTCTCAACTTCGCCTCACCATTAGGGTTTTATGATAATTGCACTCAAAAAGATCGCTTTTTAGTCTCTCATGTGTGCGGCGGGAATAAAAGAGAAATCCTGCACACGTTGTAGGTAAGAAGGATAACCTTCCGAAATAAAATCTGGAGACTCCACAGAAATGTGGACAAAAAGAATCTTTTTCTGATGATCTCTAAGGAAGGAAATCAACCATTAGAAAGGGGTGGGAGTACTCACTCACTTTTCACCCGATCGGCAATTAATATCACTCTCTCATAAGAACCATAGAAACGTCTTCAATCTTCGGTCTTCGGTCTTCAATCGTTGATGACGAACTTCTAAACTTCACAAAACTTGACAATTTTTAACTTTTCTACTCAATTTCCTTGTTGTTTGGATTTATCTTCTTGAACTCTCTTTACCATGGTGGTAGCAAAAATAAACTACAATATTTTTGTTGATTTTTTTTTTTTTTTTTTTTAATTACAAAAAGTGATGGTAAAAATACAAATAATGACACAACTAACTCCATGGACAAAGGACTTTATCACTCAATTTTTCCACAACTTGTATTGTCTTGATTTTATAAATTTTATTAATTCTCATCCTATTTTCTTTTCTTTGTTTTGTTGCACGTAAACCTTGGACTATCTCAACTTTTCTTTCCATATTCGATGATGCTCCGCTTGTTGGCGATGATGTGTTTCTATGGGTCTTCTTGATTGAGAGAGAGAGTGATGCTAGCGCAAATCGGTATTTAGAAGGAGTTTTCATCTTTAGACGTCACCCTTATTATTGACAAAAACTAGCACTCAAGAGATCAAAAGTAGTCTTTGAAAATGGTGCGAAGTTGGGTAGCTCACCATTCCTACCCCGGAATTTAATACGGTCACTCATTTCTAGAAAGTTGCAAAATTTGAAGGTTGGTTCACTTGATGTAAAATGGGTAGTCTCCACTATGGGTGATCACAATTCTACTACCGAATATCTAATGACACCTAATTCGCTCTCCCATGGTTAAATCAACTAACACTTTCTAGAAAGTTGCAAAAATTTGAAGGTTGGTGCCTCAGTTGGAGGTTTTTGATGTAAAATGGGTAGTCTCCACTATGGGTGATGGGCTCCAATTCTACACACTTAGCCTATGGAAAAAGAAAATCCCCAATCTACATTAGCACACCTAATTCGTTTCACACCCAAGCTCACCGAGAGTAGTGCCTCAAACCCATAGTTAAATCCAACTTTAACACTCTAATCAACTAAGTCACATCCAAACAAACATCACGGCCAAACCCGAATGTCTTAGGTCTCAAAGAAGTGCCATTATTGTGTTCTCGACACGATAGCATATGTCCGCAATTGTATCACGCACTAGATCATGTCTAAATTTGAGACCTACCTCATTTGCACAATGCACGTGATCACCAAAGACGTCCATTTCTCTCTTTCTAACAATTTCTTGATTTAAACCACCAATAGGGATTTTGTTATTTCGGTTTTCATTGAATGGGTGTGAGCTATCGATACATATAGGAGAAACAGGATTCTCTATGTAAACATAGCTGCACGGTGTCTTGCATTGAATAAAAAGCATGCTAGTGACTCAAACATGTAGTCATGACACGGTGGTTAAAATCTCTAAAAGTTGGACACCTTCATCTGTATGATGCGGAGAGCTTTGGGTTTTTCCTTGAGCGAAGAGAGAACATTACAAAAAGAGTTTAAGATTGCTTCTGACAAGCCTTCTCCAAATAGTGCCACTGCAATCGCGCAAACCACCACCGGAGTTTGGTTTGGGGTTTTTTTTTTTTTGAAAATAAAAGGTAAAATAAAAGACTAAAAACTCTAAATGACTCCAAATGCATATAACCCATTTCTAAACCTAAATCAAACATTGTCCTCAATGTGTCTACTAAAAATAAAAGGTAAAATAAAAGGTAAAATAGACTAAAAACTCTAAAAAAAATTTCAAACATTGTCCTCAATGTGTCTACATATAGAAAAAATTTACACAGTCACATACCGAGAGAACTATGCTTGATAAGAGAAAAGGGAAGAGATTACCGGATGTCGGCGGAAGCAAGGTTGAGCTTCATTAGTCAAGGCTAAAATCCAACATTCTCAACGGAGATCATATCGGATTAGCATAATAAATGCGCATGAAGACTCAACCGATTCAAGAAAAGAAAATTTAACAAGTCCTACTGGATATATACAATGAAAATTCACCATAAACCAACAATCTAAAGAGTTGAGGATCAACCCAATAGAAAATATGTACAAACATCAGCAGCCTTACACAGATATAAAATGAGAGTGCAAGTAAGGCTGCAAATGTGAAGGAGTTTCCCCAAACCTAAACTTGTGAGCAGTGTGTTTGTGAGAACAAAATCTTGCAATTTTAAAGGTACATCATGCAAAAGGTCTAACTCGAAATGAGTTTTGCTAATTCTGAGGCAGACATACACATTCCAATTTGTGGCTCCTTAAGAGTGTTATACTTTGATGCAAAATAGTCCAAGAGGACTTGGGAAGCACAAAGCTCTAGGCCTAAGTTAGGCATTTTTAGAAAAGTTGGTTTTGCAATTTTGTGACAAACTATACCTAGGTTGGGTGAAGGAGTTTCAATTTGTGACTCAAGAGAGAGGTTAGGTACATCCAAGTTATTTTCATGTATAAAATCATTTGCACCATCACACACTTTCCTAAGATCGAAGTGGGTAAATCATGTTCATTTTCAGGATAATTCATCAATTTCCATGTCAAATTCATCGAGAGGAAGCAACATATTGTGACATGGGCGAGGGGAATCGAGACACAAAAATAATATTATGATCCAAAAGAACATTAGTGTCAACAGAAGATTCATCCTTTCTTAAGTCACAAACAAGTTGTGTAGCATGCTCACATTCACTGAAGAATTTCACAAAACTAAGCTCATAGTTAAGATCACATGTATGAATGTTAGAAGAAGTATCATTCATAGGGTTCACAGAAAAGACGCCTAACGTCTCGAACCAAAAGATTCCATCATATTTTCAGCATGCACATGCTCTTCTAACATATCATATTCATCATCATCATCATCATAGAAATGCATTTCCTTATTAAAAATCATAGTATTTCTAGTCCCGTCATTTAAAACAGGTTCATATGCAATATCAATTGCACGAGTAAGACTAGGCATACTATTGACTTCATTATGGGTGATAAACATTTCATTTTGAAAGTCCTCCCTTTCCTCATTTAGTGCATCACAGATTTGACTCAATTTGAGTTCTAAACTCGCAAAACCTTTGGTCAGGTTGACTTTTGATATTGCTCAAGGTTTTGAATCAATTCTAGAATTTCATTATGTTGTTCAATAAAAGGAGAGTTTTCAACGATGAGGAAATTCATAATCAATGCTATATGGTTTATCATGCAATACACTCCTAGCATTATTTTGTTCGATGAGTCTAAGATTTTCCTCCCTGATTGAGAAGTACAAAATTGTTCAACCTCCCACTTTGTGGTGGATGATACATGTGATCATAATGATTAGGGTATGTGAGGTCGGGGCCCCGAGAAGTCTCGTAAAATTCCCTAAAATCACTATGGTATGTGGGGATTCATATTGTGAAACGTGCCGTAAGCAAGCTCTCTAATGGATTTGGTTCCATCCCCAGGATGCGGACCAAAATCGACATGATTTATCAACTCAAATTGAACTCAAAGCCCAGTTGAAGTGGACTAAGTTTGGTTTTGGTGGGATTGGTTTGGTTTATTGGGTTTCATTTGGTTTTGTTGGGAAAGTTTGGTTTATGTGGGTTTTGGTTTGGTTTTGTGGGCTTCGGTCTTTGACCCAACTAAGAAGGCTAAGTTAGGTGGGCTTGAGTTTGGTTTAAGCCTAGTGGTTGTGTAGAACCTAGTTGTTGCACAGCCCAAGTTAGATGAACAAGTGCAGCCCAGCAATTGAATGACCCAGTATGTGGGCTGAGTTTTGTGTGCACGGCCCTGTTGGAATGGGTTCGGTCTAGTAGCTGCACGGCCCAAATTATGTTGAAAAATGAAAACCGATTCAACTCGGTAAATCGCTGATATGGTGATTCAGCGATTCGGGAGTCAACTCAACTCGGTAGGTTCAACTCGGTGAAGCAAGTAACCAGTTCACTCACTCGGCTCTCCGCTCGGACTTTTACTCGGTGAGTCAAAGTTTTCTATTCAACCCTCACTCGGCTCACTCGAGTCAACAAGTGTAGTTGATATCAAGCACAATTTTTAGATTTTCAGCTCACAACTGAGAGCTTCAGTTGCTCAAATCTGGCAGGGCTAAGTCCAGCCAAATCTCAGCCAAATTCTCACAATTCAATCACAAAACACCCACAAAACTCTCAGCTGATTCTCAAATTTTTCACTCAGCAAACCCTCAAACTGATCTCACTCAAAGTTTCAGCAATTGGCTGATTTCACAGAACAGCATTTACCCAGCTGGTAAATTAAACAAGGACAGCACAGTTTGCAAAATTCCAACTAAGAGCATGCAAGAATATAGCGGGGAGATATAACACAATATTGCAAGATTGAGATATCACAAGTAAAGTTGCGAGAGCAATGATAGGGCTTTGCAAAATTCGGGATGGTGCACAGATTATGCAAAGTCTCGAGGCAAAAGCAAGCTACAGCCCAAAGACTCAAAAACTTAAAATTTGCAAATTCGGATGTTGGTGATCTATCCTAGTTGCGGGGTGAAATCTTTGGCGGGAAAATAGGTTCTAAGCACAGTTCAAGCTAAGTCTAATCACAGTTGCAACTTAGAGTTTAAGCAAAGTCTAACCTAGCTATAGTTTAAGTACAACTGCAAGCAACATCAACTCAGAGCATGCAAATTTCGTTCGGCAAGCAAGTTACAGGGCATACATTCAATGACTGGCAAGGCAGATACACAATGGTTGAGTTTAACAATTATAGTACAGATCAAGCAGATTATATTCTCAACTCAGATGCACAGCTGAAATACAGGGGCTAGCCAGCTACCTCAAGCAAACAATTAGTTCAACGGGGTTTGCGGTGAGGCTCAACAGCCTCGTGGCTGGAGCTCGGGGCAGATTGAAAGTTTGAAAATATAGCTACGGGGCTGATAAAGAGTTACGCTCAGTGATGGCAGCCTTACAAGGTTTCCCACGGGTACACAGTGCACAAACAAGACATACAACTCATAAAAACATGTATAGATGCTAGTCTAACATGGGTTACAAGTCATGCTCATATAACTCAGGTGTATTCACTCATGGAGCCACTTACCTGAATTGCAGTCTGCTTAGAGCTTTGTGAGCTCAAGTTCCGCGCCTTCTCCTTTCTTGGTTTTGCTCAAGCACGCGGCACAGGTAGCATGCACTGCTGGCTCGATTAAAAGGGTTAGCTCTTCGAGGTTACAATGACCGGATAATGAAATGCCATGAACAAACATACAATGACGACAACGAGAGAACAAGATATAAACTAAGAAGCGGAAAGTGAAAGTTCTGACTAACACTAAGTGAAAATGCGAGATGGAGTTAATGCAATGCAAGTATTTATACAATGCAAGTAGACTAAGCGAGATGCAATGAGAAAATACGAACTACAATGCGAAACTACAATGCACTATGCACGAGATGTTTAACGACTAAGTTACACATACAAAGACTAAAACAAGTTAAATACAAATATATACGGGGAGGAGCGAAATAGCTAGAACAAATGATGCAACCACAAGATGATGCAAAGGTTAATACAAGTTACAAATTACAGAGAAACGGACTACCACAAGTTACACTAAAACAGGACTAAAAGAGTTAATACAGTATGAAAATGTACAGGGTGAGTGATTCTCAGTAAAGACATGCCAATGATCACAGGGCACACGCCAAGTCCCCGGCAGCGGCGCCAAAAACTTGGTAGGCCTCGGAATGTGTATAATTTATGGCCTACGGTGATAACCGCAAGTGCACGGCGTCTATCGGAGACGCGGCAAGTACGGGTCGAACCACAGAGACTTGTGGTGCTCTTAAGGTGATCTTATGGCTTCCTAAACTGAGTTCTAAGAGTGACAAGTAACAACTGGGGTTTTGTGCCGATACGGCTGAGTTGTAATGGTGTGAACCTAAACTAAGGTATAAAACAGAGATAGAAAGGTGATACTAGGGCTGCAAATCCACCACTAACCTACACTGTGTCTTCAACTCATGATATTACTCTTGTTCTTATGCTAGATAAAGGCGAGGTGTCAAGTGCCTTAAACCTAAAGTGTTTCTCCGCTTGACGGGTTAATCACAACTAAAGTATATTTCCAAAGTATTACTGTCCGATTAGAGTACAAATAATCTAAGGATCATAATAAATTCATTAAGCTTGGGTTGGAGCATAAACAACACGAGAGGTAATCAAACTACGAGTGTATCCATGGCATTGGCATGCCTTGTGAGAGCAAAGTGTTATCACTTAATGAGATTAATTCTATCTAGAAAATAGTTAAGCATTCAAGAACAGTTCATGAAGAAACACACAGTGATAAGCTAGGGTTTCATCTCAAACCCTAGTAATTTAAATTAAAGCATCAAAAAAATAAACAAACTACAAATTAACCCTAATTGAAGGACTGGCTAGTCCAGGCATCAACAAAAATAACTTCTACATCATCTATTTATACATGCAGGCAAAATTGCCAAACCCTAATTCCAAAATCGAAATTAAATATAAAGTAATTCAAACCCATACTCGATTCTTTGTTCTCCCCTGTCAATTCGTGCTCAGAACTCCTCTTGCATGATTGGGTGAAACCCTAGTTATATTTATCTCTCACATAGCCTCTAGGGTTGAGAGAGAGGCTCTGCGAGAGACAACTAGAACTAGGGGCTGCTGTGGTTGTGCGGTTGGTGGTGATGGCGACAAGAGATAAAGGAGTTGGTGGTGGTGAGGCTCTGGCATGGCTCTGCTCAGAGCTTGGTCGGGGAGAGGAGATGGGAGAAGAGCGAGAGAGAAGAAAGAGAAGAAGGAGAAAGAATGGGGTGTAGTCGATAGGTGTAGGGGTATGGGTCATTTTGCTGCGGAGCAGACGCATCGATGGGTGATGGAAAGGCCTCAGCGAGCGTTGGATTTAGCTGGAAAAGATCTGAACGGCTGAGGGAAGGCTCAGAGTAAACTGGTGTTGAGCGGGAGCATCAATCGTTGATGTGCTAGGCGGAGCGACCGTTGGATGTAGCTGAGGGAGATCTCAATGGCTCAGAGTGAGCGGGCTCGGATCGGGTCATGGCTAGCTCGGCCCATGTCTTCTTTGTTGGGTTGCAAGCTGTTTCGTTTGGCGGGCTTTGGCTATCTACTCCATAGATGCTCGACTCCAATTCTTCGCTCTTTGGCTCCTCAGTTTCTCCGAGCTTTATTTATTACCTAAAAACACAAAATTAATTAATACAAATATTTATTCTTGAAAACAAAGAAAATACAGAATCTGGGATAATATCTGATTTATGAGCACAAAAGATGAGTAAAATGCCAATAAAACGGTGTATAAATATGCACTATTTGGCACTCATCACCCGTACCAGTACTCTCTCTCTCAATTATCTCTTTCATAGCTTCTCATCAACCTAGAAGCTAGGTTAGAGATAATTAGGGTTAGGGTTTAACCAACAACCCCTGCATGGCGTTCTCAGAGCCGAAGTGACAGTGGAAGCGATTGAGTATGGGTGAGAGAGTGTCTTGGTTTTGTTTTCCATTTAATTTCTATTTTAAAAATAAATTAGGGTTTGAAGTTTTGGGTATTTGGGCATGTATAAATAGAATGGAACATTGGATGTTAGAGGCATGCCTGGGCTAGCCAGAGCACCACTTAGTGTTAATTTGTGCTTTATTTTGTTGATGTTTTAATTAAGTAACTAGGGTTGGGATGAAACCCTGGATTGCATGTTAAGTTGTTCCCTTTACATTTTTATTGTTCTTGTTATGCTTAATTAGAAAGATTGAATTAGCTAATGGAGCACATGACCACGTGATAGAGTGTCTTGTAAGAAGACACTCTATACTAGGGGGAGTGTGTGAAATTAGCCAAGACATTATCATGTTATTCTTCCCTGGAATGAATCAAGAGCATAATTAGATTAGGAATTGCCTTAGCATAAAATCAAGTGGTGGATTCTCTGCCCCCAGTATCTCACAATTTAGTTCTTTGCCTTAGTTTAGAGTCACTACACCTCAGTCGCATCGACAACAAACCAATTATAGCTTTGTGTTACATTCACTCATAGAATTCAGTTAAGTAAGCCATTAGATCATCTTAAGCACCACAAGTCTCTGTGGATCGACTCGTACTTGTGCCCTGTGCTTCATAGCAGACACCGTGCACTTGCGGTATAATTTGTAGGCTAAAACATAAACACCTTTCCAGGCCTACCAATTCCGCAAATGGTTGAATCAGCAGCAGGAAATGAAAGGATATCCTCTCTTGATGGATACAAGGGATACAATCAAATTCCTCTCGCTGAAGAAGACCAAGAGCATAATGCCTTTTTCGCTCCAAGAGGATTATCTTGTTACACAAAAATGCCATTTGGCCTGCGAAATCTTTGGAGCAACATACCAAAGGATGGTAGAAAAAGTGTTCGAAAAATGGATACATAAAACACTAGAGGTATACGTGGATGACATGTTAATAAAAAGTAAACAAGCAAAAGATCATGTACGGGATTTGAAGGAAATTTTTGAACAAATGAGACATTTCAACATCAAAGTAAATCCAGAAAAATGTACCTTTGGGGTATCATCTGGAAAAAATTTAGGATACATCGTGTCAAAAGAAGGAATACAAGTCGATCCGGAGAAAGTACAAGCAATTCGCGATATGCCGACACCAGCAACAGTGAAAGATGTGCAAAAGCTAAATGGATTATTAGCTTCGCTAGGAAGATTCATCTCGCGATCATCTGATAAGTGCAAGCATTTTTTCAACATACTTAAAAAGGGAGAGAAATTTAGGTGGACGGATGAATGTGAAAAGGCGTTACAAGGAATAAAAGAACATCTAATGGATATATCAATCTTACAAAAAGCAGAACCAGGGGAAGAATTATTAATTTATCTTGCGACAACCTCGCATGCAATAAGTGCAGTATTACTACGAATGGACGCAGGAGTGGAAAAACCAATCTATTACATCAGCAAGACATTCAATGCCGTAGAGAAAAATTATTCAAAAATTGAAAAACTAATTTTGGCATTAGTTTACGCAATATTTAAACTTCACATCTACTTCGAAGCACATACGATTAAGGTAATGAAAAAAGTACCAATTGAGTCAGTAATGAAAAATTCAAAAATGTCAGGAAGGGTTGAAAGATGGAATGCTCAAGTAAGTCATTGCAAACTCAAATATGAAATACTATCTTCACCCAAATCACAAGTTGTTGCAGATTTTTTAGCAGAATTCCCATTGGAAGAGGATGAAGCAGTAGAAGAAATGATGGATATATAAGAAGAACATGGAAATCCAAGGGATTTATTAACTGAGCCAAACAGATAGGAAATATTGGTAGATGGGTCGTCAAATGGAGAAGGTAACGGAATTGGGATCATTGTAATTTCGCCAGAAGGCAATAAAATGGCTTTTTCTTTCAGATTGGAATTTGCATCTACCAATAATGAGACGGAATATGAAGCTATAATACATGCTCTGCGATTTGCAATAGAAATGAAATTGGAGAATGTGAGGGTTACCAGTGATTCCCAGTTAGCTATTCGCCAGATAAAAGAAGAATATACTACAAATGAATCATCCTTGAAAAAATACAAAAAGCTTGTTGAAGAATTGTCGGCGAAGATACCAAAAATAAAATGGAGACACATATCAAGAAAAGACAACAGACTCGCGGATGCTTTTGCTTTTATATCAAGTATGATGACAGATCCAACTGCGAGATGCATAAAAATATAGACACTTCTATCACCATCAATCAACAAAGAGGAGGAGGAAGAAGCAGACGTAATGCTCATAGAAGATGGAACACAAAGATCCTATTGCGAGGATTGGAGAACAGAACTTCATGCTTATCTAATGAAAGGAGAAACGCCAAGAAATAGATTAGAGATGCACAAATTAAAAAGCCGTGCAAAAAATTATGAATTAAGAGACGGGGTATTGTACCGAAGATCCTTTAATGGACCCTCGCTTAGATGTTTAACACGAAAGGAAGGAGAAACAGTGTTAAAAATGTTACACAGTGGGGATGCTGGCAATCATAGTGGTGGAAGATCTTTAGCACATAAGGCGAAAATGCAAGGCTACTATTGGCCATATATGCATGAAGATGCGAAACAAATATCAAGACGTTGCGAAAGACCTGTCAAAGGCATGGAAAGAAAATACATGCACCAGGAGCACCATTAACCTCTTCAACAAGTGTATGGCCTTTTGGAAAGTGGGGGTTAAATATTGTAGGACCATTTTTACTAGGTACAGGGCAGAGGAGATATCTGATTGTCGCTACAGATTATTTCACGAAGTGGGCAGAAGTAAAAGCAGTACAACACATTCGCGATAAAGATATTTTTACCTTCATATTCGAAAACATAATATGCAGATTTGGAATTCCAGCCTGAGTTGGTATCGACAATGGGAAACAAGTTTGAGGGACAAAATATAGAATTGCTTTGCTTAATGCATTTCAAATAATGTGTGGGAAATCAACTCCTTTATACCCCATGAGCCAATGGACAGAAGGAAGCAACAAATAAAACAATCGATGATATCTTGAAGAAGAAATTAGAAGGACATAATAAGGCATGGTGTGAACAAGTGCATAATGCGGTTTGGGCTTACAATACAACAAGGCGAGAAGCTACGGGAATGTCACCATTTTGTCTAACATATGGAGTTCAAGCTGTACTTAGACGAAGTTATTATTCCAACAACAAAGAGAGAAGCTTGGGAGAAAAATCTTAGTGCGGGTAACATTTTGGTCAAATTAGATGAATTAGAGGAAAAGAGAGAAAGAGCACTACAGCATATGGAGAATTACCAGCGAAGATTAGCCAGGGAATATAACAAACGTGTCAAAACACGCGAATTTCAACCAGGTGATATGGTATTGAGAGAAACACCAATATATCAGCGAGAAAGTGGTGGCAAGTTGGCGAAAAAATGGGATGGACCTTATATCATCAAGGAAATAGTTGGAACAGGGGCATATAGATTAATGGATCCTGAGGGCAAAGATGTGGGCCAAAGATTGGATAGACCGTGGAATAGATTATATCTCAAGAAATAGTATCCATAGAAGATGGAAGGGAAATAATAGGTTGCGAAATATTGAATGGATGAAATGAAATGAATTTATATGAAAAATTCTTGCGACAGATTGATTGCGAAATTGCATAAAATAAAGAAGGGATGTGCGAATATCTCGCAAATAAAATGACAAGAGATAATAAAAAATGAATGAGAATTGATAGAAATGAAAGAATGAGTGAATGGGACGAACCTTTATGGCGTACACCCTAGTTCGCGAATGATATTTCGTAAGAGGCAAATGTAAGACCTAAAGTACGTCATATAAGGGGGTATCTCTTGACATGGCTCAGGGAAAAGGTTACACCGCCCCTGGAACTTGAGTCATGAAAATTTGGGGCCCATGAAAGCCTATCAGGGGAGATACCTTGGATTTCCAACTATATATATAAGGTTATACCCTGGTTGGACGACCAAGGGTCTCTTCCAAGGAGTCGAGTGTATGACCAAGGCGCCGAGGTACGGTTGAGCCAAGAGTGCAGGGCATTTAAAGTGTCTCGGCCATTCTTGGCAAGTCTTGGCATATGTTGCACTCGGCCAGAAGAAAACTCCACTTAGGGTGCAGTCTCGTAACCATAAGCCCTATAGGTATAAGGGATAAGAGGCTGCGAAAACAACTGGTTGTTGTTAAGACTAGATGGGAGGAGCTAGTCTTGTATGGCCGATGTACGCCTCCTTGAAGGGGCAACCAGGGAGATGATAAGGGCGGCACCCTCCATTAGGGAGCTGATAAGTGTCTTAAGACGCAAATGTCATGAGGCTCTATTTTCGCAAGAAAATTTAGGCTTGTCATATTTGTGCGATGATCCTGAAGAGGCAATAATACTAACGCGAGGGTAAGACGAGATCAAGGGGTTTTTACATGAAAGTGTAAAGACGTCCTGCGATTTCGTCGCAAGACGGCAATGTCATGGGGCTTCAAGTTCGCAAGAATTTTTAGGCCTGTCATATTGTCGCAAAAAAACATCCTCTGAGAGGCAATAATACTAAAGAAATGATAAGACAAGATCAATGGGTCATTACATGAAAGTGTAACGACGTCCGCGATTTTGTCGCAAGACGGCAATGTCATGGGACTTTATGTTCGCAAGAATATTTAGGCCTGTCATATTGATAAAAATGAGGGGTGGCAAAATAAGACCTTTAACTAGGAAGGCAAAATAAGACCACACAAGAGCAATGATAAGGCAAGATCAATGGGTCATTACATGAAAATGTAAAGACGTCCTGCGATCTTGTCGCAATGATGAATTTCAACAACAATGAAAATAAAGAAAAACCAAGTAGTAATTATTAAATATCAAAAATTATACTCATTGAAAGAAAGAGTAATAATAAATATATGAGCACATCTAAAAGATAATTGAAGTACGTAAAGAAGTAACAGCACAAGAAGAAAAATTACAAGAGAAAGTTAATTCTCAAATATCAGTTTTTTCACCAGAAGGAGATACTGGGTTTTCTGCAGCAACTTTATCTATATTTTCGCCAGTTAATATATTTCCATCAGATCCTCCTTCACCCAGATCATTGTTGACAGCTTTACTAGAAGGGGTTGTCTCTTCATTTGCGAACTCTTCGCCACTATTGTAGTCATAATCGCTGTCAGGAGGGTTAGGAACTTCATCATCACTTACTTCCAGAGGTTCGACAGATATAGGATCAAGAGATTTAGATAATAAAACATCATTCACAAGAACTTCGGCTTTGAGATGAAATTGACGAAGGAGTGCTTTCTGATAATTTCTACTCTCTATATCTTTACAGTCAGACATATAATCGAATCTTCTTTCGGCACGATCGCGAGAGCGAGCAAGGGAAGCAGTGAGTATTCCATTTTCTTTGCGAATTTTTGAATAGTCAGATTTTAGAGTGGCAATAGAGGAATGAAGATTTTTCTCAGAATATGCAAAAGAAAAGAACATATAAAATCATTCAGATTTTTTGAATTCGCAAGGAAAATATCACAAAATAACAAATAAATGGATTAAGGTAGTCAAATAATATGACTACCTTCCTTTTGCAAGATAAGATATTGGGTTAAAGCCAAAGAACTATTCTCCAAATGATTCATGGCACTGTCAAAATTATCTCCAACCAAACCTTTCAGTCGAGATCGCAAGCTCTTTTCGTTAGAAACAAGTAAGGCGTTTTCCTTCACAAGAGATGAGTGGGATTCTTTTAACTTGGAATATTGATCCTTGAGTTGGCTTGTTTTTACACTTAAAGTTATTCTACCTTGGATAAGTTTATCCCTCTCAACAGTAACTTCTTCGAGTTTACTTCTCAGTGAACAGAGAGATCGCTCTTGTTCTTTACACATTTTTTGACAGACATCAAGTTGTTGCGCGGAAATCGCCACCTTATTTAATAGAGCTCGTTTCTCTTGAGAAAGAGTTCCATTTTCATCTGATAAAGTTTCCAACTCCAAATTAGCTGTAGTCAAAGAGTAAGAGAGACGAGATAATTCGATACTTAATGAGTCCTGCTTCTGAACTAAGTCAGCATTTTCTTTAGAAAGATTATCTATTTGATCAACAGAATATGTATGAAGATTATCTAGTTGGTTATATTGCTCCATCCAAGCATCTCTATTCATTCGAGCTTCTTTTACAGTAGATTCCAACTGATATATCTCCATTTTTCGCTTCTGATTTAAAGCTTGAAGGGCGAACAAGGGCTTGAGGTTCAATAAAAAAAAAAAAAAAAAAAAAAAAGATTGTACCTTTCAATTCTTCATTCTTCTTGCGAAGATTATCACGATCCAGCGAAACATTTTGAAGTTTTTGATTCTCAAGTTGGAGAGTATTACACTTTGCAGTCATAACTTGGAGATCATTCTTCAAGATATTAACTTCTTGCTCCAAAGATGCTTGCGAAATTCTATCCGAGCCAAGATGTTTGCTCAAAATCTCGCAGACATCAGATTTGATAGGATCGACAGAAGTCTTCTTGGAATCGTTCACAATATCTGATAGAACTTTGAAGACCACATCTATTCCTTCCAAATTTTCTTTAGTAAGAGGGATTTGCTCAGATAAGGAAGTAACGGCGATAGAAGAAGGAAGAGATGAGTCATTTTTTGTTAAAGGAATATCATGAGAAGAGGAAATCTCATGAAGATTAATGACTGGAGAAATGGTAGAGGCATTGACAATGGAAGAAGAAATGGGCTCATTCGCAACAGGACTGTTATGAGGGATTTGATCTATGAAAAGTTCAGGCATAGGAGTGCTATCATCAATAGTATTTTCGCAGGAAGAAACATTAGGTTTATCTTGCGAAGATTTCGCAGGAGGAGTTGTAAGTTTGAATATAGGAAAGGAAACAACAGGTGCAATAGGTTTAGAACGGCGAGGCTTCTTGGGGGACCTATCAACATTTCTGTCATCCTGCGAATTATAAGTTAAATAAGAAACAGAGGCAACAATATTGTTATTAAAAGAGTAAATGTTTCTTAAATACCTTGCTATTCGCAGGCTTTCTTTTAGTAACAGTATTTTTCGGTTGCGAACCCATGGAGATATTAGGGTTCACAATGGTGAACTTGGTGTTAGATTTGCTCTTGCTAAAACAAAAACAGCAGGAGAACCATTAAAAGAAGAACAGTATCAAAACAAAACAACTTCGATGAGAGAGATCAATCAAAAAGTAATCAAATTCAGCATAATTAACAAACCTTGATGGCTCCATAGAAACAGTAGCAGGAAAAGAAAGATGAAAACAGTAGCAGAAGAATAATAGCAGAAAAATGATGAAGAAGACGATGAAGAAAAAACAGCAGTAGAAAGTTGCAGACGATGAAGAAGACGAAGTAAAGAAAAGAAATACTTTCATAAGGAATTCCCCTTTAAATAGATAAGAAAAATGTAACCGGATAACATTAAATGTGCCGGTAAAAAGGGTAAATTTTAGACACGTGTAAACAGTCATCCCTAATCCACGGAATCTTGTCGGCAAAAATTGATGAAAAACAAGCGATTGCGGCAGCTCAAAATACTGGTTCTCATGACATTCTCTTCTTCGCAGAGAAGACATGAGAAGAGGCAAGATGTAGGATCAGGATATCGCAACAACAACACCTCACGAGATCAATAAATGACGATATTGCGAGAGTGTCGCAAATGAGTAATATAAATGACGCAATGAATGACGGCAGCCAAAACACGAAAAAGATGTGAATACTTAGCGAGATTTAGGAAACTTGCGAGAATATATATTTGAACGTCTGCGATATTTCATGCAAGTCATTCCGAAAATAAAGGACAACTTATTTGTCATCCATTGTGTAATACCCTATATAAGGAGTTGAGCGGAGGACTATTGTGGGAGGTTCTTTTACGAGTGTTAGGCAAGTTATTAGGAGAGAGAAAGTTTGTAGTGATTGTAATTTCTTTAGCTCTTTTTCATCTTATTTTGTAAACGATTAAAGAATTAATAAATAGAAAATCATAATTGTTCATCTTCAAATGTCTTAGTTGTGTGGATTCTTGTGAGGGGTGTAGTGTAGGATTTCCTGCAACTACAGCAAGCTACGCAATTGATCCTCCATGGACTAGTGGGAGCAAAATCCTACCCAAAATCAGAAAGCAAGAATTGAAAGAGGAGTCGCGGGAAGTAGGAGCAGCAACAAAGGAGGTATGGCCATGCCATAGGCCGGCCAGTCTGCCCTAGCAGGCGCCACCTGCAAATGGCCACGCCCCATGTTGCTTGTCGGCCCTCCTCTTTCCCATCGACCAATCACGTCGCACTAAATGCGCCACATGCACATGGAAAGTGGACATGCCCATGCTTGCCAACCCTCTTTCATATCGACCAATCGAGTTGTTTCAAACTCGTACCAGCGCCAAAACCTAGCTTGGCCACGGTGTCCAAATCCTAGCCTTGGCCATGCCGCCAAGCCTAACTTTGTCCACGGAGCCGTCTTAGCCTTGGCCATGCCGCCAAGCCCTAACTTTGGCCATGAGAGCCAAATCCTAGCCTTGGCCACCCCGCCAAACCCTAACTTTGCCCACGGTGCCAAATCCTAGCCTTGGTCATGTCGCCAAGCCCTAACTCATTAATGACGCCAAATCTTAGCCTTGGCCATGCTGCCAAGCCCTAACTTTGGCCACGACATGCCAAATCTTATCTTGGCCATGTCGCCAAGCCCTAACTTTGGCCACGATGCCAAATCCCAGCCTTGGAAATGCCGCTAAGCCCTAACTTTGGCCATGCCACCATGCCACAGGCGCGGCTATGCCACCACGCCACAGGCGTGGCTATGCCACTATACCATTAATGAGCGCCAACAACATGTAGCCATAATCACGGCCATCCCTCTCTATTAGGTGCAATCTCGCCGTCCAACCGCTTGTGAAATTGAGTGGCCTAGGTTAAATCTTAAATAACCAACCAAGACTAGCTTAATGGCGTCACAAGCTATTTTCTTATGTTTGAGTCTCATGATTTGGCTCATCACAACATGACCACCCGCCACTTAGCTTAGCATGATTGGTACGAATAATTAGGTCTTACACACAAGACCCAATCAAGCAAATACTCGAGACATCAAACGTGTCACAAATGGGGGATGCTCACTGGGGTATTGGTCTGGCGATTTACAACGTGCGTCGTGCAACACGCCCATTACAAGAAAGTGTTGGGAAAGGGCGGACGGTTAACAAGCAGTAAGCGAGTAGTGGATGAAAGGCTGACTAGTCTTTCGTCACAACGGAAACACGACGATCACCACTTTCACACGACACCACTTCTCCTGCTCAATTGTCTCCACTTCCTATGAGATCAGGGGCGCTCAATTATGGCTTGTATAAAATGGGTTTCCAACCTATTTTAAAAACAACAACACAAGAAGTGTTATCAACACAGTATCTAGAAAACCAAAGAACTAATAGCTTACATTCCGCAAGCCAGTTCCATATTCTGATACAAGTCATAAAATAGCCACACCTTCAGAGTTAACCACTCTGATCTCAACACCTTTTTCACTTCCCTCCCTAAGATCAAACCCTTCTCATTCACTTTGTGACCGAGAAGCAAGGCTGGAACGACCATTTCTTGGTTTAGGCCGAAGATTATGCCAGATTGATCTCTCGAATCTAAAGTACTCCCGTGCAGTGCATTTGTTTGTGGGTTTGAATTCTTTTCTCTTCAACACACCCAAATTTACCAAAACCAGTAGAACCTGTTTTTACCCCAAAACAACTGGCGACCACAGTGAGAGATTAATCTCTCAGTTGCAAAATCAGTTTCTCAGGATTCATTCCATTTTTCTCAATTTCAAAAGGGTGGATCTTATATCCAATTCAATCATTAAACTCAATTTAGGTTCAACAACCAATTTCAATTAGAGATTGTTCCGTTCGCTAAGAAGCTTCACAAAAAAATGCTATTTCAAGCAATGCTCTTGGAAATGCCTTGGATTGCGGGAGCACCGATGTAAATCTCTCAGATGAAAGGACCAGAAAGCCTCGTGAAGACACATGAAGACGTGATTACTACTTATGAGGGCACAATGGCTTCTCTCGAGGTCCGAATGGAGCATCCACATCTGCAACACCATAAGTTTTATATGGAGCAAGCCGGAAACGCCTCAAAGTTATCACCAATATTAATGTCTCCCGGGTCCACATTCGGGGAGATAAAAGGAGGATTTGCATAGCCGTTGTTCCAAAGATGTGGAGATAGTCGACAACAAATCTCAATACCGATGGAGCCCTAGAAGGCACTGCAGAGATCATTTAAAGCGAGGTTTATCTCCATTTCACCACTAGGAAGATTCACATAGCCGTTGTTCCAAAGATGGAGATAGTCGATAAAAATCTCAATACCGGTGGAGCCTAGAAAAGGCACCAACAGATACCACGAAAGCGAGGGCTATCTCCATTCCACCACTATTACCATTTTATGGTCAAGAGTATCCGTTATCACTTCATCTGCAAAATGTGTAGATCCAGACCATGGCGCAATTCTGGGAATTCATACATCTGCAATAACAAATGAGGCTTGACACATCTTCAAATCATTCATATGGGTTTGCCTGTTATGCTAACCCAAGCAAGAGAAAGCCCGGGACATCTTCAGATCTACTGGAGCCGACACGTCAAGAGAGAAGCCTCAAGAAGATAACGGTGCCCGCACCATCATGTCAGGAAAGAATCTGCAGCCGAGATAACTTCACGCAGAGGAAGATCCGAGAAGTTGCTGCACCAAAAGGACCCACGTTTCCCATATTTCCTTTGCCCAGGGAAGCGGGTAATGCTGAAGAGTTCTCCAAATTGCCTACCGAAAGAACCTACACCGAGATGTTCCACCAAAATAACAGGCATCTCGATGACTACGTCAAGAGATCCAGAATTGAAGTCCTCGATTTCCAAGTACACTGCTGGTGCTAACACATTAACAAATAACTCACAAAGAGATACACCTCATCAGTAGCGTCACCCACGGACATGTCATGTGGTCTAGAAAGGTTACGGGTCGTTTTGCAAGAACTTTGTCAGAAACGTTTTTACACTATCCTCCGGAAGAATTGAAACTGGTGCTAATTGGTGAAGAATATTGGAGTGATACATATACCAAACGATTCGTATAGAAGTCTTATACAACATACTAAAAGGGCACGTCAATCCTATGAATGAGCTATAAATATAAGCCTAAAATCTCGACTACGTGACAGCTGAAACCTACAGAATTCTTCCTGGAAAGTTATGAATTCTCGGTGTCATGCCCTTTTCACCTACCAAACGGACTCTGAATGAATAAATTCTTTTTGAAAAATTTAGATTTTCCTCTTAGCAAAACAATGAGAGGTCAATCACCTCATTCTGATATCGGACGAAGATTTTGCGGTCGTTTTGGCAAGAAGACACGAATCTGAAATTTTCATCAAGTCAATACACCAAGGTCGCAGGCAAGCAACAATGGGCAAGCTGCTCAGGTACATAGAGAATCATGGAAGAGTTACTTCTCGAAATAAGAAAAGAGAAGGACAAGAAGAAATAGCCTCACGGAGATGAGTTATATTAAAATGAGAAATCCTTCTTTTGGGCCATAATATCTGAACAAATCCTTGCGTGTTACTAGAGTGTGGCCATGGCCGCCACGCCACTCTTTCCTTCCAAGGCTATCCGCCACCTCCTTCCTTCCAAGGATCATGCCGTAGACGCCACTCATTCTCTGCTAAGGATCGTGCCGAAAAGCCGTCACTCCTTCCGCCAAGGATCGTGCCTAGCCGCCACTCCTTCCTTCAAGGATCGTGTCGTAGCCGCCACTCCTTATTGCCAAGGATCGTGCCGTATCCATCACTCTCCTTCTGCCAAGGATCGTGCTGTATCCGCCACTCCTTCCTGCCAGGAGTGCGTGAGCCGCCACTCTTTCCTGCCGAGGATCGTGTCCGTAGACACCACACTCCTTCTCGTGAGGATCGTGTCCGTAGCCACCACGCCTCCTTCCTGCCAAGGTTCATGCCCATAGCCACCACTCCTTCCTGCCAAGGATCGTCTCGTGAGCGCCACACTCCTCCTGTCAAGAATTATGATCGCAACCATCCAAGATCGTAGTTGTGGCCACTTTTTGCCCCATCCCTCCAAAACTCGTGGTTGTGGACGTTTTACTCGCTTACACGTCTAGCCAATCCCTTTGCTTCCATGGACACATATGCAATTCCAGCCAATCCCTTTGCTTCCATGGACGCCCATGCAATTCCAGCCAACCTATTTTGTTCCCACGACAATGTAGTCTCTTCTGATCACATCTGCTATCAAGAACCGTTCTTTGCTCATTTGTTGATACCGACGGGAGCTTCACCATAGCAACAACCACTACAAAGAAGACACGGTCAACCAAAAAGTCATAGCCACGACAAGGTCATCTACTCTTCAAAGGTGTAGCGTAAGAATATCATCACATCTCTGTCTAGAAGCTACCTGCAATACTTTACGAGGCCGCGACGGATCCCAAGCCTACTCAGAGAAAACAACTTCAGTAACTAAAGAGAAGTGAGACTGGAGACTGCTCATCGCAGTCCATCCCCGACAACAATCAAAGATTCATGAGATAACTCCAGAGACGCGGCTGAAACGCTTTTCTTAAAGAAACAGGGGGGAGCCACGATTAACAACATAACTCTTTCACTTATACCTCTTCGTTATCCGAATATTTCGTCCATGTGATGTTCAAGCATCCCAGCATCGCATCCATGAGAGTACAATAAGCTTGTATCAAATCCCAGAGACGTGGACTCAAGGTGATACAATCAAAGTAGGCTACACTTGGGGTGAAGCCTCCTTCGGGTTTAAAAGTTTAAACGCAGTCACCACCTTACCCGCGAATGCGGTGAAGCACATCTTCCACGAGAAAATAGGCTCAAGATAATTACATGGGACTACCGGCATGGGATGCCTTCACTTCCTCAACAGGTTATTTCGATGTCAACATCATCGTCCGATCTTTACGAGCCGCAGGAATTTATCAACATGAAGCCGTACACATGCATCAAAGACTCCAAAAGCACGCCGCAGAGATATTCACATATCTGCCACGCCATCGGATCTACTCTAATGACAGGAGGAAGTGTAGCGGGACTGCTCATCGCATCCCATTCCATACAATAGTCAAGATTGGAAGATGGTTCAAAGGATGTCGCTTGGAATGAAATCTGAAGACTTGATAGCGAGCACGTCGGCAACAAAGCGCCTCTCGAGCTCGTCTACTTCACCCAACGACTCCTAAGATTTGCGACCATAAAAGCATCCACAACATATCATCATCACAATGAGAAAGGCAAGCATAAGCTTTGTAAGCTAAAGAGCCAAAATAAACACAATTTAATTAGAGTCAATGCTCGGGAGTTTAAAGAACATTTTAATTGCGGCTCGGCAATCCGGACACACCTTTCGGCGGTCAGGACACTCAAATAACTTAAAGTTAGGACGGATCAACAACACGGCTACACTCTCCAAGATTAGTCGACATGATCATTTCGAACATATATTTCATCCATCTATCCCGGGGAGTGCGGTAGAGTTTGGTAAATTTTGAAACCAGGGAGAGGTTAGATACTCGTTCTTACGGGAGACGAACCTTATTACACACGGAGAAGATCGATGGTATTGTCTACATGCGCAAAAGAGCACCTACCTTGAGTTCTCCTGGATCCTTGCTGGCCGATTATAACTATTGGAGATTGCTTTGTTGCCGTTGATGCTCGGTCTACTGCTGCTAACAAAGAACGTCATTCACACCGAGGATAAAAATCCAAGTTTGATCAACTACTCATGTATATTACACTCACAGCTAAAATCTGAGAACAACATGTACTTACCTTGCAGCCGTGATTAGCAGCTTATGATCGAGTGTTGATAGTAACAAAGAGGAGCCGACCATCTGCGGATGAAAGCACGAGCCAAATGAGCAACAAAAATAGAAGAGGGTCGATACCACAGCTTTTCATATGAATGAAGTTTCTATAGTTTGAACGAATAATGATTCCTTCTTGCTCCATGAACGAGAATAGATGGTGGGCGCACCGCACTCATACCCCCATAGCCGAAAAGCAGGGCGCCAAGATCACCGCTCCACGACCTAACTAGCGGTGTGCCAATATCACCAGCCACTTTCCAGGTCTGCAACGCTCCATGGTTTCCTAACTAGCGGCGCGCGATCACGAATCACGGCCGCTCGTGCCCTTGCCAAATGCGGTCGGACTTTTCTGGTAACCTCTACATGTCTCGCCTTTTCGATATTATCTTAAATCTGTCACCATCTAGTGCTTACCATGACAACAATGTCAACTGTTACGTTCTAAGGAGGGGACTTAATGTTGATGGTGGTTTTTAGTTCGGGAGCTAAAATTGTGAAAACACTGTATTTAATGTACCATCATTATGCAAAGAGACAAAGCCATTTGAAGTAATGAGTGCCCAACCTCTTTACTTACATTTATTGAGAAATTCAGGTATATTTACATGAAATTTATCGAGAATGGTGCATGTGGAAACAATCCCAAATATTGTGTAAATTTAAACATCCACTTTGTATTATTCATTAATATAAGGCTCATTGAATACCGTGCTATGTTCCCAGCTGAACCCCTATTGATATGACATGACAATTAGTGTTCACTCGCATTCGAGTAGCATGAATTTCCGAAGTATCAAGATTAAGATGCATAAAAGTATTCGATTGGAGAAGACGCGCTAACGGCTCTACGAAAATAAAAGAACTTCTGTGTCAACACGAACTCACCAAATTTAATCAATTTTGTGATAATTCACAAGATTCAAATATCAACAATTAATTTGCAAGAATTAGGTTTTTGCGCCTGCACAAAAGATCTCTGAGACCTGCTTTGGTGAAATCAAACCTAGGTAAGCTAGGCAATTGATCCGCCATGGACTAGTGGGAGCAAAATCCTACCCAAAGCAGAAAACAATAATTGAAATAGGAGCCGCGGGAAGTAGGAGCAGCAACAAAGAAGGTGTGGCCATGCCATAGGACGGCCAGATCCGCCCCTCTTGAGCGCCAGCGTGAGATGGCACGCCCATGTTGCTTTCAGGCCCTCCTCTTTCCCATCGACCAATCACGTCGCTATAAATGCGCCACATGCACATGGAATCTTGCAAGACCCATACTTGCTGGCCCTCTTTCCTATCGACCAATCGGGTTGTTTCAAACTCGCCACGACGCTAAAACCTAGCTTGGCCACGTCGCCAAAATCTAGCTTAGCCACGACGCCAAGTCCTAACTTTGGCCATGGCGCCAAATCTTAGCCATGTCCATGCCGCCAAGCCCTAACTTTGGCCACGACGCCAAATCCTAGCCTTGTCCATGCCGCCAAGCCTAACTTTGGCCACGGAGCCAAATCTTAGCCTTGGCCATGCCGCTAAGCCCTAACTTTGGCCACGTGGCAAATCCTAGCCTTGGACACGCCGCCAAGCCTTAACTTTGGCCACGATGCCAAATCCTATCCTTGGCCATGCCCAAGACCTAACTTTGGCCATGGAGCCAAATCCTAGCCTTGGACATCTTTGCCAAGCCCTAACTTTGGCCACGACGCCAAATCCTAGCCTTAGCCATCTTTGTCAAGCCCTAACTTTGGCCACTAAGCGCCAAATTCTATCTTTAGCCATGCCACCATGCCACGGCGCGCTATGCCACCACGTCACGGCGTGGCTATGCCACCATGCCACAGGAGCGGCTATGACACTCACGTCGCGGCTATGCCACTATACCATTAATGACGCCAACAACATGTAGCCATAATCATGACCATCCCTTCCATTAGGTGTGATCTCGTCTGGTCCAACTTCGCGCAGAATTGACTAGCCTAGGTTAAATCTTAAATAACCAACCAAGACTAGCTTAATGGCGTCACACGCTATTTCTTACAGCCAGTCTCATGATTTGGATCGTCACAACATGACCACCCGCCACTTAGCTTGCACGTGATTGGTCCGAATAATTAGGTCTTACACACAAGACCCAATCAACAAATACTCGAACATCAAACGTGTCATGCATGTCCCCGGGGTATTAGTCTGGCGGTTTACAGCGTGCGGCGTGCAATACGCCCATTACAAGAAAGTGTTAGGAAAGGGCGGAAGGTTAACAAGCAGTATGCGAGTAGTGGATGAAAGGCTGACCAGTCTTTCCTCACAATGGAAACATGACGATCACCACTTTCACACGACTCCACTTCTCCACTGCTCAACTGTCTCCACTTCCTATGAGATCAGGGGCGCTCAATTATGGCTTGTATAAAATGGGTTTCCAACCGATTTTAAAAACAACAACACAAGAAGTGTTATCAACACAGTATCCAGAAAACCAAAGAACTGATAGCTTACATTCCGCAAGCCATTTCCATATTCTGATACAAGTCATAAAATAGCCACACCTTCAGAGTTAACCACTCTGATCTCATCACCTTCTTCGCTTCCCTCCCTAAGATCAACCATTCTCCTTTACTTTGTGACCAGCAAGACTGGAACGACCATTTCTTGGTTTAGGCGAGATTATGCAGTTGATCTCTCGAATCTAAAGTACTCCGTGCGGTGCATTTTTTGGGGTTTGATTCGTTTTCTCATAAACACACCCAAATTTACCAAAACCCATTGAGAATCGACTTTACCCCAAAACACGCACATATATATACGAAGCAAATTAGGGTTTTTACGAATATATATATATCAAGCCTGAAGCAAAAAAAAATGAAATATATCCCCATACTTAGAGATCCTACCCTTATTTCAATCCTAATAAAAGCTTTATACATGTCCCCAAAAGGATACTCATAGGTTTTATTCAAACCCATATTCCTCAAAGAGCCAAGAAAATACGTTTTGTATAACAATAGGTAAAATGTATAAGCACGCCACTGAGACACTTTTTGTCTCAAGGGGATCAAATTCACTACCTATGAAAAAATATAAGGAAGGTTTATTAGGTCATAACACTCCAAGGGGTATTTTCCTAAGAGTCTCAATGCATCAAGGGTTCAAACGCAACAAAGACTCCTTTGGAAAGGAGATATCCAGTATATTCAGCGTAAAGACTCAAAAACTGATGACAATGCATAAGGAATTTCAGGGTGCTTCCTAAAGAAAATATTTTACCATATGTATTCTCAAAAACATATCAAAAGAGCGCCTCAAACGGACAAACGAGCTGGAGATGTGGTCCCAACACCGAAGTAAGTGCAATCTGAAAAAACTCTGAAATTTTATACGGGATTTTGAAGTCAAAAGTATACACGATTTGATTGGCCAAACGAACTCGGAATCAAGTCATTCCTCTTGAATTAGAAAGCCTATTCTATTTTCTTTCAAATTTGGGTAGGGACTCAAATCAGTCCAGTATGAAGAGTTTCTGACCATTCTTCCTAAGTGTCTCAAATCTGAAGTTTTTGACGAACACCTCAACAAAGTGAAATACGACTACTTATATTAATTCAATGGTAGAAGGAATATGAATATATGATCAAGGAGGGATAAATATTAAGACTTACGAGAAGATGACTCTATGGAGAGCGAAGGATGGGTATCCACATCGCAAACTCAAGATGATAAGTACTTTTGTTAACTTTTATGTCATCAGGTTTGAAGATTAGTATCGTTTTGAAAGAAGAACAAGGTTACCATCTATGAAAAAGAACGATGCTATCACTCAAAGACGCCATTATCAAGAACTCAATTCAATTACACCAAGCATTAAAAGTTAGCACGCGAATTTTCCTTGAGAGTGCAATATAAATCCTACTTCAAATAAAAGGATGAATCTCACTTGAACAAGGAAACCAACTTTCAAAAAGAGTCCAGGACGCCTCATACTTGTTTCCATCCTTACCTAAGTAAATCACAATTCATCCGGAGTTTCTCCACCTCCTTGAACGCATACTTATCAAGAAAAAAGGCAGAAGTAAACACAGAAGTTCCATAGTTCGATATTTTGGCTATTTTGAAGAAAAGGGATTTGGCTAAGAGAAGTGATCAAGTTCTTATCCAATCATGGAACTAGACCCATATACACGGTTTTCAAGTTACCTCGGCCTCCAATGCGTCTAACTAGAGTTCAAGCCAAGCAAGGAAAGGAGTTTTAAGAGAAGGCAAAGGAATTCTCTGTGAATAAAATTCGTGGCACATACTGGACCAGTTTCTAAACCTAGTACACGTCCAAAATACTTCGCTTTTCAATTTGATTTCAAATAGAAGCCCTGAAGCAAAGGAGAAACATTTGGAGTTAAAATAGGAAATTAGAGTAATTTGGATCAAATAAGGAAACCGAGGATTTTCTTTCTTCTAAAAAATTCCTCCAAACCGTGGACAAGCCCTTTTCATGCATGAGGATACTCTCCTAGGCCAGTAAGACATAAATTATTCTCTCGGAATTTTTCAGAGGGATCAAAGTCGAAGAGAATTAAGGTTTTGACGAAAATAACCCTAATTTCAAGAATTTGATGAAAAAAGGATTTTTTTGTAAAGAGGGGACCGAGCCTCTCCATTCTCTTGGAAGGTTATATAAGCTTTTTTCAATCTCTTTTACCTCATTACTCTTTAACAAAAACGAGCTCATAAGGGATTTTGACCAAAATACCCTTTATATTGCAATTTTGAGTGTTTTCAAAGAAGAAAGCCTTAATACAGCAAGAGACCAGAGCCAAGCTCTCATCTAATCATTCCAAAGGCCTTATACACGTGAATATTGAGTTCTATAAGTATTCGAAGAAGAATGGAATTGAAACAGTATCGGAAGAAGCAGAATTTCAGAGAAAATAAAGGGAACGGCTCCTAAACAGGAGTTCGGATTCATGATTTCCAAAACTGAGGACCAGACGCGTCAATCCCTCTTTAAAGACGTGAGTATGCCTAGGAGGCTCCATGATTCTCTCATGCCAAATAAAAATCAAGCTCATAGTGGTTTTTAACGAAAATACCCTTAAGTTTCAAAAGTATGTATTTTCTCTAATAAGAAGTGTCACGATTGGTACAAGGAATTAAACAAGCTCTCATCACACAAGGTGCCGACTCCACAACATATATACACACATTCCAAGCCTCGTCAAGCCTATCCAGAGTACGATGGAGTCAAAAAAAAAAAAATTAGGGTTTAGGCAAAATACAAGTCAGAATTGTAACTTTCCAGGACAAAAAGATTCTACATTTCCGATAATCGGGTCCAGCATTTTCTCATCATGTCTCACCAATGTCACGGCTATCCAAGGATCTGTTCAGGTCTCTTATTCATATAGAGAGTCAAAGCTCAATATTTAGCCGAAAACAATTAGGGTTTTGAACAATTATGCAAGTTATGCCCAGACACAATCAGGAAAAACTGGTTCATCAAATCCTAATTCAAAGTGTTGGCGTTGTTTATGGGTGAAAACTATTTTTGCGGTTTTTGGTAAATTTGGGTGTGTGTGGATGAGAAACGAATCTAAACCCTAAACAAATGCACTGCACGTGAGTGCTTTTGATTCGAGAGATCAATCTGTACAATTCTGGCCTAAACCAAGAAATGGTAGTTTCCAGGACTTGCTTGCTTTAGAAAGTGAAGTAGATGGGGTTGATCTTAGGGAGGAAGCGAAGAAGGTGTTGAGATTGTGAAGGTGTTGGCTGTTTATGACTTGTATCGAATGGTGATTTACGGATACCGATGACAACACTTAGTTTTTTCGTGTTCGTCGTGTTGTTTAGAAATAGGCAAAGGACCTATTTATACAAGTCATTGAGCGCAAACCCTCATCTCGTAGGAAGTGGAGGAAGTTGGCCTGATGGAGTAGTGGGGTCGTGTGGGTGATTGCATGATCACGTCTTAGCCCACTTACCTAACCATCTTAACCGTCCATACCTCGACACGTTATTGTGATGGCGCGTTGCCGCTGTGAAGCCGCAGAACAATACCCCAGTAAGTATCCCCCAGTTTGTGACATGCTTGATGTCTCGAATGAGTGGGTCGTGGGACCCACAGGAAGTAGCATACGGTGCTAGATTAAATAACTGAGTTATTTAGGAAGTCTATATTCATGAAATATCGTGTATACTTTATGCATGTAATGCATCGAATACAATCAATATGTATGAAGCATTGGTGTTTTTAGAGCTTAACGGAGTAAGTCGCAGATTAAAGCGTCTTAAAATAGCTGCATGCCCAACCATCTTCGAGTGATTGTTTGGAGGCCGATGGGCGGGCCATCCCTTGGCCGATCACTCATTGTGGTAGAGTGACAAAGGCAATGTTTAACTCTTAGCCTAATTTGCTGACCAAGCCGGGGCAAAGTTGGACAGAGACGAGATGATCTACGGCACATATTTGCGACCGTTGATGATTTTTAGGGTTTTAAAGAGGCGCGCAAGCATCACTCTTCCGATTGACCGAAATCAAGCATGAACGATGTTTTTGGTGGGGCCGTCCGGCATGCGTGTAGGCGGCTTGCCGGTGTACATGTCCATACCATTCGTCTCTCGCGGAGAGTACGATCTAGGCCACTCAATTTGTCTAGCAAAGGTGAGTGGATGTGATCGATTTGCGATAGAAATCCTTTGTCGCAAAGAATTTGGGAACCGCGTGACATGCCTCCTTTGGGCACGCGCGTTTGAGGTGCTCGGCCATGGTTGGCTTAGGTAGGTCGGTCACACGCATAGGTGCGCCCACGGTGATTGATAGAAACATTTTTGTATCTAATTTGTCTCGATTCCTTATAATGATAGTGCTCATTTTTGTACTTATTATGGTGTTTTATGTGTGTGTAGGTATTTTTGGCCAATAAACATTTTGGAAAAATCGGCTCGAAAAAGTTGCACCCGGTGGACACCTACTATTCGGACTCTCGCTATGGATAAGGAGTACCCAAATTACTTAGGGGGCACCCTCTGGACACCCCAAGGCAAATGCTATTCGCACCCCACTCTGGATAGGGGAGGTCATCTTCAACAATTCAAAAAACGAGTTTTGGCGGAAAAAAAAATGGTGTTTTAATGGCGAATTAGGGTTGATGATTTGGACCAGTTTTAGCGAGATTCAATTTGATTTTCATGGGCTAGGCACTGCTAGAGCAAAACAGGTTCGTATGGGTGTTTGGATCGATCAACTTGGGGTTTGGATAAGTCGGGTTGAGGCAAAACAGGAGGTGAAGTTTCACGGGATTTTTGGTTATATTTGGCGATTCTGGGAGATTTGAGGCAAGATAATCCTTCCCGAGATTCATATAAATCCAATAAAGGGATTAGAGTGACTGAAGCTCGAAAACGCGTAGAGAAAAGTTTTGGAAAGATTATTGCCGTGACTTCACGGAAAGAAAAGAAGAAGAAATTTAATCGGGTTTTGGAGGGTTTGGAGGTGTATAAAGGTGTGCTCGAGTCCCATAGGGGGTATTGAAGTTTAGGAGAAGTTAGGGAAGTTTAGAACACCACAAAGATCAAAGGAGGAGTTGCGGGAAATTGTTGCTGCTTTGGTGTAGCTCAAGAACACGAAGAACAAAGGGCCACCGAGGACGGTCGTTTACGGGTCTTAAAATAAGCGACAAAGCAACGGTGTTTACAACTTGATCTATGTAGATTCCATTGTAACACTGCTTTGTAATTGGCCGATACACCGTTGCAAACAGTTTGTGTTATTATTTTTCATCCTTTTAATCAACTTTTGGGATATAAACATGTAATTTGAGCAAGTGATTAATATGAGGAGCTAAACCCCTTAGCCGAGGCGACGGAGGAAGCCATTGTTCCATGAAAAGTGGTATATTTCTATTTTAATTATCTATTTGCAATTTCTTTTTATGATTATTTGTATGGATCTAATATTGGAAAATCGATTTTTTTATTGAATGATTGTGATTCGTTTTGATGGAGCATGCTTAGTTTAAGACTTTTGATGTTTCATGCTTGATGTATACAATTATTACTTGAAAATCTACTATTGGCAATATTTAAGAATCAATTGAACATTATGAATTGCATGATAATTATTAATATTGAATCACATAAAAATTGGTCAATGGTGGAATCCACGAGTCTGGTGCTTTTTATAATCTTGATAACAACTTTCTTTGAGTTTTCTAGTTTTATTTGAATCTAAAAAAATCCTTCACAAGTCGAGAGGAACGACATCTTTCTTACCACTTTCTACAACAATTTAAAAACACATCAATTTTTAGCGCATTGCTGCGGGTGACTTGTTTTTAGGGTTTTAGATTTGTTTTTCTTTTATTTTATTTTTTAGTTTTTTTTTATTATTTTAGTTTTTTTTTACGTTTTGGGTATTTATCTTTTGTCTGGAGTTACGGATCATAAAGAAAATTGAGCCAAGGGGTCAGTGATTTCGTAAAGGCTTGGAGCGAAAGATTAAAGCAAAAAGAACGGAAAAGAAGACGATTTTATTTTAGTTATTTTGTTTTTAGGGTTTGTTTATTTTTAGAAAAAAGAAAAAGAAAAAAATTGTATTATGGTTTATTATTTTTGTAATTTTTCTTTTCTTTTGGACTTTGGACTTTTGGACTTTGGACATTATTTTTATTTTTACCTACGGAAGGGTACTTTAAATATAAATCTGTTTGAAGAGAAGGAGGACAATTACGATATTGTCTCTCTGCACCTTGGGTTCGTACAACGACATAGGAGTCAGTGGCAGAGTCGACTACAACCGATTCATCCCCGTCTGGAACAGGAGGTAAGATTCCCGAACACTCGCGAATCCCTGTCAGCGAGTTCTTTGGACTCCTTCTTTTGCATATATCGAGGACTTGAATACTATTTGTTTTAATTTTCTAGTAAAGGGCAAGGCACTGGCCATACAAGATAAGGGTTCGGATTTCATCACCGTTCTCTTCTTGCCCGCCTTAGGGAAAACGTAACCTACGCGAACCTAAGCCTTAAAATTTTGACTAGAACAAGACCGATAGGGTAACGAGCTTAATAGGAAAGTCATTCGAAAAATATTGGTTACTCTTTTAAGCACACTTCAAAGTTCATGAAGGTTTAGCCAAGTTGAATGCGTGATCGCGCCGCCTTGTAATTCCTGGGTGAGGCCTTGGGTATCAAGCTCCACCGAGCTTCCCGCCTCTATTCAACTTACTTTGACTCGGATTGATTCCAGAGGGGTTTGCTTAAATTGTAACGAATTCCCTTTCGAAGGATTAGAAGCTGGTCTAGAAACAATCTAAGTGGAGCCATCATGCTTTTGTTTGCTAGAAATCAATAGGTTTGATTTGGTTGAGTCAGCCTTGTTTTGTGATTGCATAGAATCCCCTTCCTTATTTGTTTGCATCTTAGGAACGTAAAAGAGGCGCCCTAGGTAGATTTGTTAAAGAGAAACCTAGTAGCTCTAAGCGTCTCGATTACCTCAATTTAGAAAGTCCAATTTTTGAAGAGTCCAATTTTGAACGTCCGTCTTTTACGAGGAGACAATCACGATATTCGATAGTGCGAGGAAATGGCAACTTTGAAAGCCTTGTTGAACCCGACTAGGGCTACTCGTCCCTCGTGTATCCAGGTTAGTGAAACAGAAGCAACTTATAAACTTAAACCCGGGACCTTACAGTGCTCCCAATATTCTTAGGGAAAGAAAATGAAAACCCCTATTTCCATGTTAGGGACTTTGAGGAAATTTGTAGTACCTTAAAGATTAGAATCCTTGATGATGATGCTTTGAAACTCGGGTTATTCCCTTTTTCCTTGAAAGATAAAGCCAAATCGTGGCTATATAGTTTGGCTCACAGTTCAATCGAAACATATGAACAACTTACATCGCCTTTTTGAACAAGTTTTTCCCTAGGCACAAAACATCGTCTATTAGGACGCAAATCGCACGTTTTCTCAACGGGAGGGAGAATCTTTGTATAGGTATTTGGAAAGGTTCAATGATCTATTAGCCCAATGTCCTCATCATGGTCTCGAAAAGGTTAGGTTAGTTCGGATCCTATGAGGGTTTTAGATTATTCCACTACAACCACTGTAGAATCTATGTGTACAGGTGGGTTTGAAAACCAAAAAATTAATGAGGCAATGACATATTTGCATGAAATCGCCGAAAAGACCCAACAATGGGAAAATAGTAGGGCAAGAAAACAATTCTTAGGAAGAGGAAACGTTAATAGGATAGAAGGAGGCTATGAATCAGATGCCAAAATTGCAGCAATAGCTAAAAGGTTAGAAGCTTTAGAATTGGGTCACACTAGTGGTAGAGTAGAGCCTTTTTGGGAAGGCCAAACTATTAAAGAGAGAGCCAATGCTCTTTATAATAATAACACTAGATTTGATCTTAGTTAGAAATTTGACCCATATTCGAGAAACCTATAATCCTGGTTGGAGAAACCATCCGAACCTCTCATGGTCTAAGGACGAGAATCAAAATCGATTTAGTAATTGAATGCTCCCAGGGTTTTAGCTATACTAAGAATCCTTGGGACCAACTCGGTTCAGAATCGAGTAAGATAAGAAAATTCTAAGCTTAGAGGAGTCTCTCAACTTGTTAACTCGGCAAACTACAAAATTTATTCTCCAGTAGAACAAAGTCTACAAGCTAGTAACGAGGATAGGACAAAGAAAATAGTCGGGCTATTTAGGAGTTAAAAACCCGGGTTGGTATGATAAATGAATTTTGAGAGAAAAAGGTAGGTTTCCTAGTCAAACACAACCCAACCCTAGATGAGTTCATGAAGTAGGTGAAAAACCATCACATCGGTTGAATTCGATTAGAACCCTTAGGAGTGGCGAGTAGTAGACAATCGGGTAACCATACCCCGATAGTGAGCATACTGTAGTTCACCCCTCAGGACCATCCATAGCTGAGGGGACTGATAAAATCTCTGATGATGCCGATTCGGTTCCTGAGAGGCCCTATTTTATGCCTAGAGCCCCATTTCCCCAGCTATTAGTACCAACAAAGAATCAATCGAACTTTAATGACATATTGGAGGTTTTTAAGCAAGTCACCATAAACCTTCCCTTATTAGATGCAATTAGGCAAATTCCTGCTTATGCCAAGTTCCTTAAGGATATGTGTACGCGAGAGCGAAAACTTAGCGTCCATAAGAAAGCCTTTTTAGCTAGTCATGTAAGTTCCATCATTCAGAACACCACAACTCCAAAGTACAAAGACCCGGGTGATAGGTGTAGAATATACCGTATTTACTATCTAGAGTTTATGCTTTCTTTGCTATTTTTCTTGTGAATTATGTACTTTACGCGTGTTTTTGAGTTATTAGGTACTCTGGAGTCGCACGGAGGAAAAGAAGCGGAAATTACCCAAATTGAGCAAAAGGGCAAAATTGTCACTTCAAAGCAATAGCGAATACTATCTGGAGCTGAGCCATGGTTAAGGGGCACTTCTATGTGAAAGAACACTAAAGACAAGCCAGCTGATGGTTAAGGGGTGCAAATCAAGATGGCCCTTATCGATGAGTGGTGCCTAGAATCTTGTGGCTATCCCTTATCAGCCCTAGGAAGTGGCTATATCCACTCTCATTCTCTTACACATCCTTGGAAATCGGTGAGAAGTAAATTTCTCACTATTCTTCTTCGATCCGAGATAGGATGGTCGCCACCATGAGAGGCCAGAGATTGAAACTCGGAGAGGAAATTAGGGATTGCATTTGTAGATCGAATTCGAAGAGAAAGAAAATGGAGAAATCGAGAGTCTTTGTGGATGTCGAGATTTAGAATGGGATTTGAAGAACGAGAAAATGGTGAGTGATGTTGTTTAGGGTGAAGGAAAAGAATTAATGGAGAAGGAGAGAAGATCAAGAAATTGAAGATGATACGCTCAAAGTGAAATGGGTTTTCATCACGGATTACGATCACCGAATCTGACAAGAGACGGGTTTGCAATTGATTTCGGGATTGAAGTGATGAAGAATTAGGGCTCGATGTTAGTCAAGAGAAATTAGGGTTTTTGCTAAATATAATCGATTGAAGAATCTCGTAATTGTTGGCTCAGGGTTGATTAAATGTGGGTGAACTCGAGAATAAATCGTGAGGGGAATTATGATCAGGGTTACGAACGGAGTTGATTTTGGAGCCGTTGGAGATGAAATTTGAAGTTGGTTGAGCTATGAAGTGGTTCGGTTGGAGGCGAGAAGGCGAGATAAAGCGAGAATGGTTTGAGATGATATGATAGAAGAGGCTATGGAAGGTTGCAAGTCTGAATTGTTGAGATGATGCGGAGTAGGAATGGGTTACGACGGTTGAAGAAAATTTGCAATTCGGGTAGTGCGCACTTGAGAGATAGTGCGGTTCACAGGTATTATGAAGCATGAATGGAGTTATGGCATGAGCTAAGGTTTGCATATGGAGTGTATGAGAATTGCAGGTGAACAGGAAGGCTCGGAAAGTGGCGATAGAATTGATTGTTGCGGTGGTGGTTGAAAGAAGAAATTGGAATCATAAATGGAGTGATGGTTTCCGAAATGCAATTGGTGACTTGAGTGCAGTGGAGTGAGTGAATTGCGGGATGGGTTTGTTCTTGGTGGAGCTACGGAAAATGAGGTGGCGATTCTTGGGTGGAGTGTTTGTGTTTCGAGTAGTTGCTAATGTGTTGAGTTGCAAGCGGGCGGGCTAGAGTTGCGGTTTGAGGTGGTTTGAGCCAATGGTACTATGAAGTTGCGAGTGGCGATAATTGTGTGGAACCTGGTGGTGGCAATTATGAGAACAAGACGCATCGATCGCTTTGTGAACCGGAAGTAGAAACACACACATCGTAGATTTGAACTGGTATTAGTGTTGAGTTCGAGAGAACAAATGGAATTACGGGGAAGTTATGTGCACTGGGCTGAGTGACTTGGAGTTCTTTGGTGCTGCCATGGACTTGGTGGTGTTTGGTCGTTCAAAGAATGAAGTCAAGAAGCTAAAGTCATAGAAGATTGTTAATCGCGAGAGGTGTGAGCAACGAGGAAATGATGAGTACACTTTGTGAAGTTGTAGGTGGAGGAAAGAAGTTGAAGTATGGCAGGAATTTCAGGATGCATAGCCATCATGGCTGGGAGAGATACAGGGAAGGCATGACCATCTTGGTGCAGCAAACTACGCTGTGCAAAGTGGCACAGCTAGGACCGATCGTCGAGTTAGCAAGCGACTCGGTTCGACTCGATGACTTAGACCTTGACCCGGTGATTAACGACCGTTAGTCAACGATTAAGTATAACGGAATCTTGACGGAATATTCCATCAACGGGGTATTTTCCAGGTGGTCGGCGACATTTTCGTCGTAATCCCAGTTTCGGCGAGCGATTTTGGGACAGAATTTCTACACGGGTTTTTTCTCACTTGTGGGCTTGGTGGACTTCTAACTAATGGACTTTGAAGACAAAACCTAATTTTGGAAGGGTGGAGCTATAAAAGAAGACTTTTCTCAAAACACATATCTATTCTTTTATTATTCTTTTCCTCTACTTTTGTTCTAGGGTTTACACCATGAAGTCTTTTCTCTTTCTTCTTGTTATGAACTCCTTGAATATGAGTACCTAAGTTTATTATTGGTTATGGAATAGTTGGATTTCACAAAGCATGATTCTTTGATTCAATATATTAGTTTTGTCTCATATTTATCGTTTACAATTCTCTGAAAATATTGTTTTATGATTGATTGATTGTTTTGTCAAGTTGCAAATTGGTAGAACTTCTAATCACATCTATTTCTAGTTTAGGGTTTATTATACGTAAAAGTGATATTCCTTGAATACAAGTAGCATAATATGATTATAGTTTGTAGTGATATATTCTTATGATCATATGTGAATCGTAACCTTTGTTAAATTGAATTAGTGCGCTTTCCACGTTCGATTGCTTTGATTGGCCTGATTTCATAGAACCTAATGCATCTAGGGAATTAAACTTGATTAGTGCTTTTACACGTTAGGTTGTTCCTTTAGGTAGAATTCATATTCGCATCTTTTAATGTGTTTGTTGATGACATGAGGAGATTAGCGGGATATTCTTGCGATCAAGGTATTCTAGGGTCTTTGATAAAAGTTGAGATTAAAATATCAATTCTAGTTATTGTGAAAAGCATGTTAGTGAATGAAAACGAAATCCTTAACCAATATTTCTTATCCTTGAATCTGTTTGCTTATTTGTTTATTTGCTTTTATTTTATTTTAGTTTATAAAATCATGAAAACCAGGTGTTATTTTTAGGAAACCATAACAATTTGACAACCTAGACCTCTCGTGGGATCGATCCTTTCTTGCCCTTGCTATATTTATATTTTGAGTAGTAAGAAAGTGTAAATTATTTTTGACGCTTACGACGGTCAAATTTTGGCGTAGATTGCCGGGAGAAGCGCGGTTGTCAGTGTTTTTGGTTTCTTATTTTTGTTTTTTTTTTAATTTTATTTTACTTTTTCTTATTTTCTGGGTTTTAACCTTGGTTTGAGAATTTTATTTCAGGTGCTTGTTTCTCATGGAAGGAGCATACTACATGGATGGATGCGGTTTTCAACAACCTCAACAATATGATAACTACGAATTCCATGGGTATAATCAAAACCAATTCATTGGTTATGACCAATATTCCATGGAACCTTATGGTTTTCCTCAACAACCTTATGGCGGGTATGTGTGTGAACAACCACAAGGATGGGAGGATTCTTATGCTTGTGAACAAAAAGTCTCTAACTTTATAGATCAAGTTTCCAACTTTTTACAAGAGGAATTTCAAAAAGCTAAAGAGACTACAAACGAGCAACTCCAAGAACTTCTTGAAGGTATGACTATCTTGCGAAGAGGCATTGATCAATACAAGGAAGATATGGATAATTCTAATGTGCATATGGTTTGTGATGAATATTTGATTGATGCCAATGTTGAAAAAGGCCAATCCTTGGGCACTTTCGTGGATAATTGTGTAGTTAACTCAACTCTTGATGTTAATAATGATCATTCACCTATTCAAAAGGATGAGTTAGAGATAAGCGACACTAAATTCAGCGAGGACCAATCTTATGTTGACTATGATAGTGACGGTGATTATGATACATTGCTTGAAACAACTCATGGTGACATCTCCGAGGAGTCTTTTTGGGATCAAGATGAAGACGAAGAGGAATATGATGACACTTGTGTAGATTACTCGAGCATTGATCTTAATAATGATCACGAGCCTATTCAAAGGGTGGAGCTTGAGGATAATATATTTTGGTGTTCTAAAAAGTTTCTTATAATAAAATTTGGATCATAAAAGAGTATGTGCCTTACAACAAGGAGGAATATGTTGAGAATGAAACTTGGTATGACCAATATTGTGGAAGACCCAATTGAGCTTGCATATGAATGTAATAATGATGTTTATGTCGAGACTTTGGTTACGCGGAAAACGGACGAAGAATAGTTACAAGGTTTAATAGAGGACCATGATATAAAAGAGGTGAATTATTCACTTGAGTTTTCAAGGATGAAGAGGATTAAAGTGATAAAAGAGATTGTGCAAGGTTTGTCTAACCCGTTGCCTATTGTTTCTTCTCCTTTACCTCTTATTGGTTTGAATGTATGTGCTTCTGAGAATATTGTTGAATGACTTTGTTTCTCGATATCCTCCATTAGAGATACTTGATTCTCATCTATGCGGGTTATGGAACAAGAAAGCGTGGAAGTACCAGAGCCTCTATATTCTTTATACACTTCCAAGTGTGGACAAGAATAAGTGTGGGGAAGCTTTTATCGGGTCATAGCTTCACTTTTGCTTTATATTACTAATATTTGTGTGAAGCTAGTGTTTGCAAAACAGGTGCTATGGTGGATCCCCAACTTTTCCGATTATTGGTGTATGGGAATGAATCTTACAAGAAGCTAAGTCGGGCAGTCGACTTTAAAACAAGCGCTAAGTGGGAGGCAACCCACAAGTTTTGTATCTTTATCCTTATCTTTTTACTTTTATGCATTTGCTTTTATCTTTATTTTCTTTGTTTTTGCATATTATTTGCGGAATTTCCCACCTTGGACTTTCTTTGGACGATTCAATTTTACATTGAGGACAATGTAAAGTTTAAGTGTGGGGGAGCATTTATATGTTTTAGTTTGCTTAATGCCCTTAAAAAAAAAAAAAATAGAAAAATCGAAAAAAATTTGTGCTTTTCGAACTCAAAAATCTAGAAACTTGTGCCTTTAGGATGACACCATTAGTGGATGGAACCATTTTGAATGCGGGAGTTGAGGAACCGATTAACTAAAGAGGCCTAACATAGCTCGAAATCACAATTACCATGATAGTTATTACCATATCTCGGAATATCACCATATCACATTCTATTTTTATTTTTTCCATATTTATCTATTGTTCTCTAAGTGCTTTGGTGGGTCACTAAACATCGACGTGTTATTACTGCTAGGATGAAATAGAGTGATTGAGTTACTAGAAAAAGAAAAAAAAATGATGAAAAAAAATATATGAAAAAAAAATTGAAAAAAAAAGAAAAAAGAAAAAAAAAAGGAGACCGACCAATTAGACCAAAACGGAATAAAAAGACACTTGGGAATAAGAGTATGTGTGAAACGTAGTCCCCGTCTCCGTCGCCTAAACAAGCGTGGAATGCGGATCCAATGCAACTATCATATACGTGTTGACAAGGAAGCATGCGCTTGGATCAAAAGATCTAATCATGCCGTCTAAAAAAAAAATAGAAATTGGATCCAGTTTGATCAATCATTTAAGAAAAAAAAAAAAAAAGAAAGTTTTATATTGGTTGAATAAAGTCACTTTTGGTTCCCTTGTATATGCCGGTGAGTTGATGTAGGATTCAAACCAAGTAGCTCAATCCAATAGGATCGGTTCATCTTAGCGGTGACCTTAGATGAGATATGGGAAACATCGAACACTTGTGAACATTCGCAACATCTACATCTATATCCATCTTCTTAATCTTTTCATTGTGATTGTGGTTTGTTAGTTTCCGAGTATTGTGGCTTGTTCGACTATCTAATTAGAGTTTATTTACTAATATATGAATTGAATTTGCAAGGTACCTCCTCCACCTGTAGTCATTTTGGATTCGTTCATTGATTTGTCACAAATAGACGGAGTTTGAAATATAGGTTTTGTAGGTATATCTCTAGTAAACCTTCACGAGACTATAACTCGTCCACTAGGGACACCTAGGGGTTTAAAGGCTTGTTATTTATGCTAAAATTAACTTAGTAGCCTCGACGTCACGGAGTTGTATGTATGTTTTTGTTTTGTTTGATTTTCTCGAGGACTAGCAAAGTCTAAGTGTGGGGAATACGATAGGTGTAGAATATACCGTATTTACTATCTAGAGTTTATCTTTGTCTTTCTATTTTTTCTTGTGAATTATGTACTTTACGCGTGTTTTGAGTTATTAGGTACTACGGAGTCGCACGGAGGAAAAGAAGCGGAAATTACCCAAATTGAGCAAAAGGGCAAAATTGTCACTTCAAAGCAATAGCGAATACTATCCTGGAGAGTGAGCCATGGTTAAGGGGCACTTCTATGTGAAAGAACACTAAAGACAAGCCGGTGATGGTTAAGGGGTGCAAATCAAGATGGCCCTTATCGATGAGTGGTGCTAGAATCTTTGTGGTTATCCCTTATCAGCCCTACCCGAGTGGCTATATCCACTCTCATTCTCTTACATGACCTTGGAAATCGGTGAGAAGTAAATTTCTCACTATTCTTCTTCGATCCGAGATAGGATGGTCGCCACCACAGGAGAGATTGAAACTCGGAGAGGAAATTAGGGATTGCATTTGTAGATCGAATTCGAAGAGAAAGAAAATGGAGAAATTGAGTCTTTTGTGGATGTCGAGATTTAGAAGGGGATTTGAAGAACAGAGAAAATGGTGAGTGATGTTGTTTAGGGTGAAGGAAAGAATTAATGGAGAAACAGAGAAGATCAAGAAATTGAAGATGATCTTGACTCAAATTGAAATGGGTTTCATCGGATTACGATCTGAATACGACCAGAGACGGGTTTGCAATTGATTTCGAGTTAGTGATGAAGAATTAGGGCTCGATGTTAGTCAAGAGAAATTAGGGTTTTGCTAAATATAATCGATTGAAGAATCTGGTGATTGTTGGCTCAAGGGTTGATTAAATGTGGGTGAACTCGAGAATAAATCTGTGGGGGAATTATGATGCGGGGTTCGAACGGAGTTGATTTTGGAGCCGTTGGAGATGAAATTGAAGTTGGTTGAGCTATGAAGTGGTTCGATTGGAGCGCAATGAAGCCGAGATAAAGCGGAATGGTTTGAGATGATATGATACGAGAGGCTATGGAAGGTTGCAAGTCCGAATTGTTGAGATGATGCGAGTAGGAATGGGTTTGACAGATTTGAAGGTCGCAATTCGGGTAGTGCGCGGCTTGAGAGATAGTGCGGTTCCTGGGTATTATGAAGGCGTGAATGGAGTTATGGCATGAGCTAAGGCTTTGCATATGGAGTCAGAGAATTGCGGGTGAACAGAAGCTGCGGAAAGTGGCGATAGGAATTGATTGTTGCGGTGGTGGTTGAAAAGAAGAAATTGGAATCATAAATGGAGTGATGGTTTGCGGCGCAATTGGTGACTTGAGTCCTGGGTGGGTGGCTGAATTGCGGGATGGGTTTGTTCTTGGTGGAGCTACGAAAATCCGGTGAGCGGTTGCGGGTGGAGTGTTTGTGTGAGTAGGCTAATGTGTTGATTTGTTGCGAGGCTAGAGTTGCGATTTGAGGTGGTTTGAGCCAATGGTACTATGAAGTTGCGAGTGGCGGTAGTTGTGTGGGGCTGGTGGTGGCAATTATGAGAACAAGGCAGTCTTGCTGCGAGAACCGAGCAGAAACACACATCGTAGATTTGAGGCGGTATTAGTGTTGAGTTCGAGAGAACAAATGGAATTACGAAGTTATGTCAGTGGGCCCGGTGACTTGGAGTTCTTTGGTCTTGCCATGGACTTGGTGGTGTTTCGGTCGTTCAAAGAATGAAGTCAAGAAGCTAAAGTCATAGAAGATTGTTAATCGCGATGGTGTGAGAAACAGGAAATGATGAGTACACTGTGAAGTTATAGGTGGAGGAAAGAAGTTGAAGTATGGCAGGAATTTCGGGATGCGCAGCCATCATGGGGAGAGATACGGGGAAGGCATGACCATCTTGGTGCGACAAACTACGCTTTGTGCAAAGTGGCACATTTAGGACCGGTCGGTCGAGTTAGCAAGCGACTCGGTTCGACTCGGTGACTTAGACCTTGACCAGTCAACAATTAACGACCGTTAGTCAACGATTAAGTATAACGGAATCTTGACGGAATATTCCATCAACGAGGTATTTTCGAGGTGGTCGGCGGCGACATTTTAAAGCCGATTTCTACTGTAATCCCAGATTTCCGCCCGAGCGTTTTTGGGACAGAATTTCTACACGGGTTTCTCTCACTTGTGGGCTTGGTGGACTTCTAGCTAATGGACTTTGAAGACAAAACCTAATTTTGGAAGGAGTGGAGCTATAAAAGAGAAGACTTTTCTCAAAACACATATCTATTCTTTTATTATTCTTTTTGCCTCTACTTTTGTTCTAGGGTTTACACCATGAAGTCTTTTCTCTTTCTTCTTGTTATGAACTCCTTGAATATGAGTACCTAAGTTTATTATTGGTTATGGAATAGTTGGATTTCACAAAGCATGATTCTTTGATTCAATATATTAGTTTTGTCTCATATTTATCGTTTAAAATTCTCTAAAAATATTGTTTTATGATTGATTGATTGTTTTGTCAAGTTGCAAATTGGTAGAACTTCTAATCACATCTATTGCTAGTTTAGGGTTTATTATACGTAAAAGTGATATTCCTTGAATACAAGTAGCATAATATGATTATAGTTTGTAGTGATATATTCTTATGATCATATGTGAATCGTAACCTTTGTTAAATTGAATTAGTGCGCTTTCCACGTTCGATTGCTTTGATTGGCCTGATTTCATAGAACCTAATGCATCTAGGGAATTAAACTTGATTAGTGCTTTTACACGTTAGGTTGTTCCTTTAGGTAGAATTCATATTCGCATCTTTTAATGTGTTTGTTGATGACATGAGGAGATTAGCGGGATATTCTTGCGATCAAGGTAGTCTAGGGTCTTTGATAAAAGTTGAGATTAAAATATCAATTCTAGTTATTGTGTTGAAAACATGTTTGTGAATGAAAACGAAATCCTTAACAATACCTTCTTATTCTTGATTAGATTTGTTTACTTTTCTTTATTTGTTTTATTTAGTTTATTACATAAAAAATCACAAAACTACGGTGTTATTTATAGGGAACCGAAACAATTTGACAACCTAGACCTCTCTGTGGGATCGATCCTTTCTTGCCCTTGTTATATTTATATTTTGAGTAGTAAGAAAGTGTAAATTATTTTGGCGCTATTTATCGATCCGATCACGGGTTCCCCTACCATTGCTTGTACAATAGGTAAAACAGGGCAGAGAAAGCTTTACTTGACTTAGGAGCCGGTGTGAACTTACTGCCGTACCATGTGTCTTTCACTGACTAGGACTTGGTGAAATGAAACCTACTCGAGATGACATTGCGGTTAAGCGATGGGTCTGTTAAAATTCCTCGAGGTGTTATTGAGGATGTTCTTATTGAGGTCGACAAGTTTATTTATCCGGTGGATTTCGTAGTCCCAGATACCCAACTTTGTCCGACCCAGAGAACCGGATACATTTTTGTGATTTTAGGTCGCCCATTTTTAGCTACGTCTAATGCGATCATAAAGCATCGAAATGGTATTATGAATCTATCTTTTGGTAATATGACTATTGAGTTGAATATTTTTAATTCAATAAGCTGCATTCGAGCTAGATGACACGTGCATTGAAGAGGTGAACATGATAGGAATCTTAGTTCAGGAGTCATTACCAAACATCATATTGGAAGATCCATTAGAGAGTTGTCTAGCCCATTTTAGCATGGATTTTGATGACGATAGCAACATTGAACAAGTAAATGCTCTTTGTTGGATTCTATTCTATGTTAGATACCAATAAATGGAAAGCTAGGTTCGAACCATTACTAGCTACCGAATCTACCTTAAGCCCTTGTTTGAAGAGCCAAGAGATCCTCCTAAGTTGGACCCTAATTATGCATTTTAGGCCCATCTCGAGATTTTGCCTATAGCTTAGATTGGGATAGTGATCATGAGAGTAGGCCGGTGGCCAGGCACTTCAAGACAATAAGGAAAATTTAGGGTTGCCCATAGAGGATATGAAACATATAAGTCCTACGGTTTTGTGCCTCGGATGCATTTAGAGGATGAACCACTGATTATAAATTAGAGAAAGCAATTGACCTTTTCGTGAACCTAATGGTCTAGAAATTAGGAATATTGTAACTAGTCTATCTAGAGACACAGAAAATTCTAAGTTTGGGGGTAGTAATCGTCAAGTATCCTATTTGAAGTCCCTAACTTGGGACTCGAGCCCTGTGTCCGAGGTATTACACGAGTCTCTTCCGAGCTCCACAACCCGATCCTCCCGATACTATCCAGGAGGAAATCCAGCTATTTGAGACTCGTTATTTGGGTAAATCCGTTTATCAAGACACTCATATGAAGCCCAAGTGGGCACCACAGGAAAAATCCGGTTGTCTTGCCGAGGAAACCTTGGATGAGGATGTGCTCTGTCATTCATTTTTTACGATTTGGTGCAGTTGTCTCATAATTTGTGGCAGTGTTAATTGATTTTGATGATCCACGATTGTTTTCGATTATTGATATACGATTTGAAAGGGTAATTAGCCATTTTATGGGTACGTAATGTCTGGGTCAAGACGTTAAGCTTAGCACTTCTTGGAGGTAACCCAATATTCATGCGACACGGTAATATCTTTCCTTAACTCTTTTACTTCAAATGGTAATGATTTCTCCTTGTTCATGCTTTTAATTTTATCTTTAGAACATTGAGGACAATGTTAGATTTAAGTTTGGGGGTATGGGAGAAACATTTTAGTTGCATTGATAAACTCCAGAGCCTAGAAATTTATGCTTATTAAGGATGGCTGATGTGATTTTTTTTGTTGTTGTAGTAAAGTGGTAGTATAGATGTCGTTCCTCTCAGACTTGTAAAGATTCGATTTAAGAAAATACTAAAAACAAATAAAATATATTCACAAGTTTGTCACGATATCGAGAGATACTAGGACTTCGGATTCCACCATTAATCACATTCAATTGGTTCATATAATGACTCGTAACAATTCTAGCTCTTTAGTTGACTCTTTTCTTTGCCGAAAGTAGATTTGATAAAGAATTAGATGTAAATCAATTAAATCAATGCAAAAGTCATAGAGAATCAAATATAGTTACCAAACAATTGTGACATAAGGTTTCCTCCGTCGTCCCAGTGTTGGGGTTTAGCTCCTCATATTATTCACGTGCTCAAAATAATTGTTCATAGCTCAAATAGGTGAAAACAAGAGAAAACTAATAAATCGTGCGATTCGCAACGCTAAATAGGTGTTCTTAATCAAAGACTCTCATTAAAGGCTGCATAAATAAGGCTGTACGAGAGTAAATAAGTCTGCCCTTTAAACGATGATAGCACGTTGCACGATTGATTGCATGATTTTATGCGGCAGAACTTTGGAAGTCATTCTTCGTCTTCTTCCTCTTCTCGCCTGTGTTTCTCTGCTGATGATGAACACGTCTCTGCAGCCTTCGTTCTCCCTCTGCTACTACCCCAAACTACTCCCAGGTCTCGACACCCCTTCTATGAGTCCCAGCAACTTCCTTTTATACACACAGGCTCGAAAATCTCCATAGAATCTCCTCTTCTCTTGCCCCAAAAGTTACGGACTTAAACCTTCACGTAACTTCCTTTTATGAACCATGGAATCCCGTTAATATGACTCCTCCTTTTCTTCCAATCCAAACTCGTTAATACTCCTATCTTGTCGCACAGGATGATAAAAAACCAAACCAATTCCTTGAAAATATTCGAGAATATTCACGTAACAAAAATAACCCGAGAAGAAAAACTCTTGCCCTGTATTATCGTGAACACATCAAACCTTCCCTTTTTACGTTTTCAAACCAACTTCCTTCATTGTCTCATCAAATCAGGCCCATAACATTCCATATCCAAAACCAAATCCGAGTTAATCTCGTCCAATATCAAAACAGAAATATGCAGTAAAGCTTGAACTTTTCCCGCCAGTTCTGTCTCTTCAAAAGCAAAGGGATGGAGTCCCCTTAATCTATCTGCGGTGTCCCTTTAGCAGGTGGGTGCAAATAGTAGATGTGGGGTGCAAATAACGGTGGGTTACCCCTTATCAAGTGTGTACCCCTTATCCATTTGAGGGGTCCGAATAGCACGCGTCCTCCGGTGCGCAAATTCCACTTTTCGAGCCAATTTCTGCACAAGTGTATTTATCCAAAACACCTACAAAGACATAAAAGCCATAATAAATACGAAATCGAGCACTAACAATAGATACAATTGAGATTATATCAAACACAAAAATTTGTCTATCAAATACCCCCAAACTTATTATTTGCTCGTCCTCGAGAAAATCAAATAAAATCCTAACTCATCGTCGCCGAGAATCGTCGATTGCATTTTAGCGTATGCAATAAGCCTTTAAACCCCTAGGTGGCCCTAGTGAAAGAGTTATAGTCTCGGGAGGGTTTACCGAGGAGATATACCCACAAAACCTTTACACTCAGGACTCCAGCTATCTACGCGAGAACCTTGAAGGCACTAAAGAATCTCCTTGGTTGGCATACTTATTGACTACGGAGGAAGCCACGATGCGAAATTCCAATTCTTTGTACACGAGTTTGCACTCAAGCATACTAAAAATTCATATATAAGTGATGAGCTCTACTCGAGATAGTTTTCACTATGGACATCAATATAACGGAGTCAAAACTAATCACATGGAAAGATTAAGAGATGGATATAGAAAAACATAGATGGTTTTGATGTTGACTAAGTGAACGATGTTTCTCATATAAATCTCAAGGCCACTTTGCCAAAATGAACCTATCCTAATGGATCTGAGATCTTCGGGTACGACTAATATCAACACAAGCTGGCATATACAAAGGAACCAAGGTGGTCGACAATCCTAATTCTAGATCAACACGTACGCATATCAAGGGAACCGGCGGTCGATTTATTCATGAACATTAATATATATTTGTTTTTTTTTTTTTTTTTTTTTTTTTTTTATTTAACTACATGATTAGATCTTTTGGATCCAAGCGCATGCTTCTTGTCAGATTACATGATAGTTCCGTGGATCTGCATTTCCACGCTTGTTTAGGCGACGGAGACAGGGAAAACACACACATATTGCTATTCCCAAGTGTTAATTTTATTAGTTTGGTCTAATTGGTGGTCTTTTTTTTTTTTTTTTTTTTTTTTTAGTAAAACAATCACTCTATTTAACCCTAAGCAGTGGTAACAACTTGAATCGTGAGCCCCACCTAATCACTTAGAGAAAAATAGTTTAAAAACAAAATAAAATAAAAAGCGAGAAGTGAAAAGGACTCGACGAGATATGGTGAAACTATCATGTTATTTCTAACACTCGAGCTCTGTGCTTTTATGAATAGACTCTTTAGATGTTTCCATCTAATCAGATTGGTTCCTCAACTCCTACAACCAAAATGCTTCCATCCACTTAGATTATTTAGTTGAGTGTCCATAATAATCATAAATTTCTAGAGTTTTTTTTTTTTTTTTTTTTTTTTTGCACGACTAATCAAAAAGTTTCTCCCATACCCCAAACTTAAATCTAACATTGTCCTCAATGTTCTAAAGATAAAATTAAAAGCATGAACAAGGAGAAACTGTTACCATTTGAAGTAAAAGAGTTAAGGAAAGATATTACCGTGTCATGAATATTGGGTTACCTCAAGAAGTGCTAAGTTTAAAGTCTTAATAGACCAACAAAGGATTAGTCACTCATAGAATCATAAAGTAATAGCCGAAATTTGTGGGTCATCAAAACCAAATAGAGCTATCACAAGTAAAAGGAATCTCTGACATGCCAAGAATATCAACAAATAAAGCACTCCTTGTCTAGTTTCTGTTTAAGACAACTACACCTAAATTTGTGGGTTCGAGTTCGGGTTCTATAATGGGTCCAAATAAAATATTTTCATGGGTTGGATTTCCTCGAAGTTAAGATCCGATTCTGTATTGAGTGCGGAAAAACTCAAATAAAAACTTAGAAGCACATAATAATAACCTAAATAACCCGGATCCTTAAAGTCAATCGGTTTTGACTCACACGGTTGACCACGATGAAACCGGCGGTCAATCTTAAGCAAATGTGTCGTTTCTATTCTCCTACAGTACTTAGGTTTAGTCTCAGAACTTAATAACTGACACATTTTAAACTCATACATTCCCACAATTGGTTGAAAAATATTTGGTGAAAAAACAAAATCAATCTGGGTATCATAGCCTGGATAAACCACATCAACAGAGGATGGGTTTCTAACAACTGAACTTCCCTATGGACATCACTAGGTTCAGGAAAACGTGTATGAAGATAATATTTTAAAATGGTTGAGGCACATATGTCAAGTCCCAAGTGAGGGACCTTTCTAAGAGTTAAGGCACATGGAGAATGATAATCACCCCCAAACTTAGAGTTTTCGGTGTCTCTAGATAGAGTAGTCACAACTTCCCTAATTTCAAGGTCATCGATTCTCGAAAATGGTCAATTGATTCTTCTAAGTCGGGTTCATCCCTCACTCATCTCTACGAGTTCATTTTCTTTTTCTAAGTCTATTGTTTCTACATCGCTAGACGCACTTAAAAATATACCCGTTCCTCTAAACCACAATCGGCCCCGTAATCATAAGGAAAAACTACATCGTCTAAAATGGTGGTATCTCTAGTCAAATCCTCGTCCTTTTGAATAGGTGAATAATTATTAAAATTATTTGGATTCAAACTAGAAATAATATTATCGTTGTTAAGCTCAATTGGAGTAATTCCGATCACTATGCCTACTCATTTCAAATTCTTCATCAACACTATCCTCATCATAATCATCATTGTAATAACTTGAAAATGGTCGAACCTCATCTAAAGTAGTGTTACCAATTCTAACCTCGTCATCTTGATTATGCAAATAACTATCCTCATTTTCAAAGGTACTATTGGAAACACTATATTGGAAATTAAAACTATCTTGAGCATTTGTTTCTGGGCCTCTAACAACATTTTCTCCAGTCGACTCACATGACTTCTGATTTTATCTAGGAAAGAAGGTTCACACGTTGCATTACTTTCGTCCATAACTAAGTTATTCATCTCAAATTGAACTACGTGTCGACTTAAGTATGTTTTGTGCACTCGGCTAACTTACGTGCGAGACTCTAGTAGAGAGGAATTTTGCTCGTATGACCGGGTGGGTGTATGGATAGTAATTGGGCTCATCATGGTATGAGCCATAACCTTGAAAAAGGTGATGTTCCCAATCACTATTCACATTATGGTCAAAGTAGTAACGTCCATTTTGAAACTCGATCGGATATTCGTTGTCTTGGCTATTGTTATACCGATTCGACATTCTATTCGCAGGATGTGAGTTGTCACACAAAATAAAAACCACTGACGGTGGATTCGTGGGTGGATAGAGTCTTACCTCCGTGCCCAGAGTGAGGCGATGAACCGTTGAAGTCGACTCGGGCCACAGACTCCGTGTCGGTATACGAACCCGAGGGACGAGACGAGATCAGAATCGTAGCGTCGTCCTTTCCTCGCAAACAATTTTATATTTAATTTTTAACCCTTCCTTAGGGTTTTAAAATAATGTCCGATCAAAAGAAAATAAAGTCAAAAAGTGTCCAAAAATAAAAAAGAAAAATTACAAAAATACAACCCTATTTACAGTTTCTAAAAATAAAACAAAATAACTATATACAAAATCTTCTTCTTCACTCCTTTCAGATTCCTCTTTTCTTTCCTTCTCTCAGCGATGCTTTCCTTTTTATAGCACTTTTGTTTCCTTGTAGCTTCGCTTCAAATCTGAAAAGAATAGAAACACACCAAAACGCGTAAAAAAGAACAAAAAATAAACCTAAAACAAATCTAAATACAAGTCCGCGTCGGCGGCGCCAAAAATTGATGTGATTTTAACAAGTTGTTGTAGTAAAGTGGTAGTATAGATGTCGTTCCTCTCAGACTTGTAAAGATTCGATTTAAGAAAATACTAAAAACAAATAAAATATATTCACAAGTTTGTCACGATATCGAGAGATACTAGGACTTCGGATTCCACCATTAATCACATTCAATTGGTTCATATAATGACTCGTAACAATTCTAGCTCTTTAGTTGACTCTTTTCTTTGCCGAAAGTAGATTTGATAAAGAATTAGATGTAAATCAATTAAATCAATGCAAAAGTCATAGAGAATCAAATATAGTTACCAAACAATTGTGACATAAGGTTTCTAAAATCGTCCAGTGTTGGGGTTTAGCTCCTCATATTATTCACGTGCTCAAAATAATTGTTCATAGCTCAAATAGGTGAAAACAAGAGAAAACTAATAAATCGGCAGCAGTTCGCAACGCTAAATAGGTGTTCTGAGAATCAAAGACCGTCATTAAAGGCTGCATAAATAAAAGACTGATTATAGAGTAAATAAGTCTACCCCCTTAAACGATAGCACGTTGCGCAGTTGATTGCAACGGTTTATGCGACATGACTTTGGAAGTCTGTTCTTCGTCTTCTTCCTCTTCTCTTTGTGTTTCTCTGCTTTGATGATGAACACGTCTCTGCAGCCTTCGTTCTCCCTCTCTGCTACTACCCCAAACTACTCCCAGGTCTCGACACCCCTTCTATGAGTCCTGACAACTTCCTTTTATACACACAGTTCGAAAATCTCCATAGATCTCCTCTCTTCTCTTGCCCCAAAAGTTACGGACTTAAACCTTCACGTAACTTCCTTTTATGAACCATGGAATCCCGTTAATATGACTCCTCCTTTTCTTCCAATCCAAACTCGTTAATACTCCTATCTTGTCGCACAGGATGATGAAAAACCAAACCAATTCCTTGAAAATATTCGAGAATATTCACGTAACAAAAATAACCCGAGAAGAAAAACTCTTGCCCTGTATTATCGTGAACACATCAAACCTTCCCTTTTTACGTTTTCAAACCAACTTCCTTCATTGTCTCATCAAATCAGGCCCATAACATTCCATATCCAAAACCAAATCCGAGTTAATCTCGTCCAATATCAAAACAGAAATATGCAGTAAAGCTTGAACTTTTCCCGCCAGTTCTGTCTCTTCAAAAGCAAAGGGATGGAGTCCCCTTAATCTATCTGCGTGTCCCTTTAGCGGTGGGTGCAAATAGTAGATGTGGGGTGCAAATAACGGTGGGTTACCCCTTATCAAGTGTGTACCCCTTATCCATTTGAGGGGTCCGAATAGCACGCGTCCTCCGGGTGCGCAAATTCCACTTTTTGAGCCAATTTCTCCGCACAAGTGTATTTATCCAAAACACCTACAAAGACATAAAAAGCCATAATAAATACGAAATCGAGCACTAACAATAGATACAATTGAGATTATATCAAACACAAAAATTTGTCTATCAATGGCACTAACCAATCTAAGTGGATGGAAGCATTTTGGTTGTAGGAGTTGAGGAACCAATATG